>JAPXFQ010002679.1:0-211806 GCA_028564705.1 Apricaphanius iberus | reverse complement strand
GAGTAAGATTTTATTAACTCTGCCAGGCCTTTTAATGTCAGCAGGAAGTGTTATTAATCCTGCTTTATATGCTGTGTGTCCCTCCTCTTTTCCAGAGCTGCAGAGATAACCAGAACAGGATTGTGAAGCATGCACGCACCCAAAATGTTGTTTAAAGAAGTGTCTCTAAATTGAGCTGGTGATATTCTCACATATCTTTGTGGAGAAACTCTAGTACAGTTACAACTGCCTAGTCGCAAACAATTTTTCCTCACTGTTCACAAAGCTTGAACAGAAATCCACTTAAAAACTTAAAAACTATAAACTTATATTTCTGTAACAGGTTTTTCTGGCATTATGCTTTCATTGTAACATGAATGCTTAAAGCTTTGTTTATACTTCTCGGTGAATGGAGGTATGGAGGCACACAGCGCTATTATCTGTTGACGCAAGGCTTTCTGACAGGCACTCAAGGACAGATGGAGTTCAGCCCAATTATTTAACTGTTTGTTGAGCCCAACGGATAGCGCAGGTCTGAGACCTCCCGGCCCAACATCGACTCCAGATCATTTCACCAGAACGGTCTCTATGGACAATATAATTACTTATCAGCAGTAGTTTTATCATGCGAGGCCGTTTTATCAAATAGGGCGTTTTGGCAATGTTACACACCATAAAGTGTAGAGAACAGCAAAACAGACTGCTGTGTTTTTTTGTTTAGGCATGTTTTTGGAGTATTCAATTAGCTTCACTTGTAGTAAAAGTTTTCCAACTCAATGAAAACTGTAATGGTAGGCAGACCGCCAGAAAAGGCAAGGGAATTTATTTGTAGGGATGCACCGATTCCGATACTGGTATTGGGTATCAGTGCAAATACTGTTCTTATGTACTGTATCGTATCGGTTAAAGTTAACTGATACCATGAACTGATACTTAAAATGTGGAAACTCTGCAATAATTTAGTAGAAAATGTTTATTTTTCACTGTAAAGTTTAGTTTTATGGTCATTTTTATAAATATTTGTAATTTTTTTATCTAATTAACCATCAGTTGCTGTAACAAGCAGAGAAGAAAATAAAACCTGTTTTCCAATTCATAGCATTTTTTGTGTGTGGTAGAAGTAGCGGTATTTGTACTTGGTATCAGCAAGTACTCAAATCAAAGTATCGGTATCGTATCGGTTTGAAAAAAGTGGTATTGTTGCATCCCTATTTATTCGTATAGCACACTTTCAACTTCAAAGTGCTTAAAAAACGTCTACACCCCCTGCTGTTCTGGCGGGGAAATGCTTTGCAACAATGGAGATGCATAAAAGTAAAACAACTCTGTCAAATACCGGTGCGTGTGAGTGCAAACATGCTGACGGAGAATATAAACTTGGTATAAACTAGGCTTGCTTCTCTGTATCTTTCTTGTGCTGCAGTCTTGGACCAGGTAACTAATGGAAAGGAAATTTGATATCTCAGTTAGTTTATCACCTAGTTTAATAGAATAGAGGAAGCATAAAAATACAGTAATAACATTTATTTTTCTTTTGTTATTGAAAAATGTGAGTAGGGAGCGGTTGGTCAGGAAAAAAACCTATTTGCATTGTGATTTCATGGCTCTAATATTAAAAAAGGATAATTCTAATTTCAACTGTCTCATAGTTTTCCTGAACTGCAGTAAAATATCAATTGAACTCGACATACATCTCAAGTATATGTAAGTAGATACATAACAAAATACAGCTTCATATCTCTCTTAGGTAAAATATGATTTTGTGTTTCTGTTCACATTGCTAAGACAGACTTATCACAAAATGCAGATTTGTCTTTCATTGTTTCTGAAACCTGTGTTTTTTTTTTGGGTCACTGTGATAAAATTGGCCTAATTCGGTTTTTTATTTTTCATCCTCTTCATGCATCATTGATGTCTTGCACAGAACAACTGGCCTTTCATCTGTTGTTTTGCTCTGTTTCCATGTGATCCTGTTAAACGCTCGCTGGGCTGTGTTGTTCTCGCTGGCTCTAGGGTTTGTGATGAGATCAGAAAAGAGATAAGGTGTCAAGCTCTGTTAGCCCATTTGAATCTTATTTTGGATTATTTTAATACTAAGTGGACGATCCATTTTTGCATTCAGCATTCATCTCCTTTGTAGAGAACATGAATAAAATGTACAGCCATTGTTTCACAGAGAAAGTAAAATCTGGATTGGTTTCTCAGAAAAGGAACGAGGGGAAATGAAACTGGGTAAAAATCAAAGCATCTGGCTGTGCCTGTCAGCAGCCAGACTGAATTATTACCCTGTAGGTGCAGACTCAAACTTGCACAGCACTGCCGAGGAGTAAAAATTAAACCCATTCATCCATCTGTCGGAACACAACTGGCATTTCATAAATACATCTGATTCATAAGGCACTAACTTATTAAGAGTCTGTAGTTCATCGATTCATTTAAAGCCCCCTTGGACTGGAGTGTTCCTGTCAGAAGCTGCCAAGTTAAACAAACAGACATTTTGGCCTTCATTTAAACCAGAAAAATAAAATCCTGTCTTTGTTTATTTTATTGCTTTGCAAGTTCAATTATATAAAGTTTTGATAGCAAATTATTTGATTAAAACATTTCTTACCTGCTTAAAAGAAAATAAGCAACAGTCAAGCTGTTTAATTTAAAATATATTGAGGTACTTGTTGAGGGTGTCATGGGAGTTAGGTAGTCCAGTCCACATGTCCTTTGGATCTAAGAAAATTAATTATAATCAAAAGATTTAATTTTTTTTTTCATTTAATAGAACACTCTTCTTTTTCTAGTTTTCAGGCTGAAACAGTACTTATTTAGGGTGTAGCTGAGAAAGCATGTGTTTCAGGGGATTGGGGTGAAAGAGCCCGTGGCACTACGGGGCAGTAGAAACCTTTCAGATTCAATCAACTCAGTTGGAGGACACCTCGTTTTGTCAGGCCTACCATCTACTGAGTCATTGATTCCCCCACAGCACGTTATGATGCTCATTAACCCCAAACACTGTCTTTGGCTGAAAAGGGGAAAACAGTTGGATTCCCCAAGAACCTCAGGAGTGAAGGCAGTATCCAACAAAAAAAAAAGGAAATGAAGCATAAGGTATGTCTGAAATTCAATCTGTAGAGAAAATGGTAAATTATCCCAGAGTATAATATCCAAATGTGGAAAATTTTACATTATTCCTGTCTGACAAAATAAGTTTCCGGCAAGCTGAGGCATCACTTCAGAAAATATCAAATTTAAAACTCCACAGGAGCCAGAAAATTACCTTCTCAAATATGTTCTGAATAACATGGCCATTTAAACTGTGACTGCCGTGGCTAAACTCGAGTATGCTGATTGGGCTGTGAGGCGTGTTGGAGGATAAATGTCTCCAATTCAGTGGCATACATGCTTTTTCATGTTCTGTCGCTACAGAGCCTCAAACCGGATGGCACCAGCCAATTACATCCACATTTATATCGAGACATCCATTGGGAAATCAATTCTCATGTGTCAAAAAATATTCTAAATCTAAAATATTTTATATGTTGTGGAACATTATGCATCGCAATACTTGCCTTATGACAGATTTAGTTTAATATGTACAGGATTCAATGTCTTTAAAATCATTACTTGTTATTTTAATCTGTGAAGAGTTAAGAAAATACAATATCACACAGCAACATTTGCAGTCCAACTGAGAACAAAAATATTGTGCTGTGTGCAACTTATTAATTAAACTGTGAGTGGACTGAAATTATATAGCGCTTTTCTAGTCATACTGACCACTCAAACCACTTTACATTGAAGCCTCATTTACCCATTCATACTCACATTCATACACCGATAGCCAACATGGCTCAGTGTAGAATTTTGGGGTTTAAGTGCCTTGCCCAGGGGCACAATGACATGTGACTGGAGGAAGCTGGAATAGAACCTACAACCCTCCAATTGCAAGCCAACTACTCAACCACTGAGCCACAGTCGTCAGTCGTGCTTGTTTTTGATCTTTATTCTGTTTAGATACCATTTTCTGCTTCAAATATAAACAATGAATGAAGCATCAAATATACATTGGACTCTGCCTATTTGTTGATTGACCAGATTTTACCTTGGAACATAATATTTAATGAAATTCAAATGCAAAGCTAAAATACCAATGCATAATGTTACTTGATATGCTATTAATTGCCATCTGCAAAGCACCCAAGAGGATGCTCATGTTGCCACCGATTGTGATTACCTCCATAAGCGGAAGACCATGGATGTTAGCTTTTGCAGTAGAGTTTAGATGGTTTGTACTGTGCATATTCATTGATATGTGGTGTTTGAACTACTGAAATCGGCACTTATAAACATTTTTAGAGGGGGGCTGTATTTGAACCATTTTTGGGCAGGTTGTATTTCTGTAAGCCTGTTTTGGATTCAGTGTGAATTTCAGGGGCTGTTTTAATATGTTAGGCATAGACTTAAAAGTCAAAACAAAAGTTATTCTTTCTAAAGCATTTAAAATGGCTGTATTACATGGCATGATCCACAGAACCAAAAGAATCCTGGCAGATTTCTGCACTTGATCCTGAATTTGACTCCGAAATGAAAGCCTTTGTTGGAGTGTCAGCCTTTGTCGGAGTGTCACAAAAAAGGCTTTAAGTAGACCTGCCTTCTCTTTAAAGAAACTTGTCTAATTTTTACTTTTCAAATTAATAAGACGAAAAGAAGGGTGGAAATAGCCTTTAATTACGAGATATTCCATTTTATTTTTAATAATGATGTGCATATATTCTATGTATTTGTAATTTTGTATTATTTTTAACTTAAACTTAAGGAGAGCATCAGAGATGCTGGACTCAAAGAGGTCCATTTAACTTGACAGCCTGTCAGTCTAACACACCAGACCCAAGCCTCTGTTGCTCCTCTTATTGTGGGCATTGATTCATGTTTGCACACTCTGAATGTACGTCGCCTGATGAGATTGCAGTCCCAAGGGGTTATTCAAAGACCTGCCAGAGCATGAAGAACCTCCTCTTGTAATTCACCAGTGCAAACTGTATTCTGCTCATTTGAGTGCTCTGCTTTTCTGAATAAACATGTTTGCCCCAGTGCACACATGCCCGTGATGAAAAATTTGACATGGTGTTTATTGAGAGAGACGTTAATGGAAATTTACACATTATCGTCAGTATAATTTCCAGGCTTTAAAGCTACCTGGAGTAATCTCCAAATGGAAATAATAAAGTGTTTTTGCTGTCAGATTAAGCTCATATTTCATGGTAAATAAATAATATTTTAGTATTTACTGATAGTGCTTGTTTTACTTTAAAGCTTAAAAGATTTCTGTCACGGTCTGACGAGTGCAGGAGGATGCTTAAATGAAGTCACACTTGTCCTCTGACTCCTCTCACAAACACACACTCCTGGCATGTTTGATATGCTTTCTATAATCTTCCTCTCCATAAATATGAGGGAGTTTTTTTTTTCTCCCCCTCCACAGGGGAAAGCCATCATGTAGAACAGCTGCTTCAGGCTAAGGCTGATGAAATTATTACCTGGCTGATGTGACCCGCCTGCTGCTTTGGAGGGAATCGGGGTAAACAAATTTCTGGGAACCAACCTCTATCCTTCCCAGTTTGAAGGTGGGATGTCTAATATCATTTTATCATGACACTGTTTATGAGAATTGAAACGCTGTCAAGATGATCAAGTTCATTTTGATTAATGTGTTTTTGCTTAATCAGACGAATTGGAGTATCATGTGTTGAAGTGTCATATTTCTTTTACATCATTATAAAATAAAACATATAAGCCCATTTCTCTTTGCATAAGACCTTTATAAAAGTAGGGTACTTGTAGCTACATTATATGATTGGACATTAATCTGTTACAGTAATTCAAATGTAAAAGTGGATTTTTGATATATCGAGGCTATATAATATTTAAAGTGTTTAAATGGTTCATAATCAGTTAATTGTATAATTTATTATTAGGGTTTTAAAACTTTAAAAACCTTAAATTCAATTTCTCAGAAAATGTAAATAATGTAACCCTATTGGAATGTTTTTCTTCACAGGAAGACGTAATGCAATAGAAAATATTGCTCTAACATCATATTTGACATTGTAGCACATACAATTTAAGTATACCGTTGCCACAGATTGTTTAGCTATGTCGAAAAATTCTGCATGGTGAGTTGGTCTGTCAAAACATCATGCTTTGTTTATATTTTTTTAGTTTTAAGACAATTTTCAAGTAACATAAGGTTAATGGAATAATGATGCCCTCTCGAAGATCAACGAACTTTAATTTCTAAAAAAACATATAACACTGGAAGTTGAAGACGTTTTAAAAATCAAACATAAACTAGAAAAATTTGCATTTCCTGCAAAAATGCAGTGTGGATGCAGTACGCTGAATTTTATTGCAGAAAATTGCTGAAGAAGTTGGACGAAGCTGCAGAAAATTTGTTAAAATTTAAAAACCAGGATTATCAAACCTATTAATAAATCTGAAAAGTGTACTCAGTAGGAAAAGTTAAGCAGACCAACATAAAATTGTCAAAATTCTTATGCATTGGCAAACAAAATAAATAAAAAAAATCAAAATTGGCTGAAATGCCAGTTTTAGATCAAATAAGCTCAACAGTCAAGTACACTGAAATTGCTAAAATGCTATTTGTAGCATAATGCTGCATTGTAATGTGTAGATGAGCTAAAAAAAAACATAACACAGTCTTAAAGCACACATACATAACAAAAAATGGTCATACGCTAATATCCCCATAGTAGCTACAATGCGCTAAAATTCTAAAATTAGGTAAAATGTGACAGGAAGCATATTGGTGAAATGCTAAAAGCAAAGAAAAGAAAATGAAAAAAGTAATCTGAAAATTGTCTTACAAAGCAAAACTGGGAGAATAAATTCAATTCAATTCAAAAATACTTTATCGATCCCAGAGGGAAATTAAGTGTTGTTGTAGCTCATGACAAATTAATTTTTCAAGGAGTTGTTGTAGACCATGATGGCTGTGGGGAGAAAGGATTTCCTGTAGCGGTCTGTGTTGCAGCGAAACTGAAGAAGCCTCCAGCTGAAGATACTCTGTTGCTGTAGGATAGTCTCATTAAGACAATGCTTAGGTTTGTCAATAATAATTTTATTTTATTTTATGAAGAGTCCTTCTTTACATCATTATTTCCAGTTGTTCTACACTCCAGAACAGAACCAGCCTTCTTTATCAGGTTATTGAGCCATTTTAAGTCCCTGGCTATGATGCTGCTACCCCAACAGATGATGGACGAAGAGATACATTAACACTCTCCACAACAGACTTGTAGAAGATATGCAGCATCTTGCTGTAAACCTTAAAGGACCTCAGCTTTCTCAAAAAGTAAAGTCTGCTCTGTCCCTTCTTGTAGACAGCTTCACTGTTGATTCTCCAGTCTAGTCTGTTGTCCAGGTGAACTCCGAGGTATTTATACTCCTCAATCACCTCCACTTCCTTTCCCATGATGGAGACAATCTTTGACTTATCCCTGTTTCTTCTGAAATCTACATTCATCTCTTTTGTTATGTTCACATTTAAGGTAAGAGGTTTGTTTTCACACCATGATACAAACCGGCACACCAGCTCTCTGTATTCAGCTTCTTCTCCATCTCTGATACACCCGACAATTGCGGAGTCGTCTGAGTATTTCTGCAGTTGACAGATCTCTGTCTTATACTGGAAGTCTGAGGTGTACAGAGTGAAAAGGAATGGTGAGAGTACAGTCCCTTGTGGTGCTCCTGTGCTGCTGACCAGCTGGTTTGACACACCATTCTTCAATCTCACAAACTGTGGTCCGATTGTCAGGTAGTCACTGATCCAGCTGATTGTTGAGGCCTCCACCTGTGTCTTCAGGAGTGTCTGACAAAGCAAATCAGGCTGAATTGTGTCAAATGCACTAGAGAATTCAAAGAACATGATTCTAACAGTGCTACCTGCTTTGTCCAGATGACAGTGGGTTGGTTGAAGCAGGTTGATGATGGCATCTTCAACACCAACTCCAAGGCGATAAGCAAACTGCAGGGGGTCCTGATAGGTTCTAGTTTGCTTACTCAGGTGGGGCAACAGGAGTCTCTCCAGGACCTTCATGATGTGGGATGTCAGGGCAACAGGTCTTTAGTCAATGCTGACTGAAGGGTGAGGTTTCCTTGGTATGGTTTGGTTTAAATCCAGCAATACAAGCTAATGCTACATAAAATGCAATTTGTTATATCTTGATCCTTGCTAATACGTTGGGTTACAGTAATCCATTGCATTCATTATGATAAAAATCATCAGAACTACCAATCTAAGCTAAATTAGCAAAAATGCTAATATTAGCGAAAAATGCTATTGGTACCATGTTGGAAAATAGTAACAGGTTGGATAACAATGAATCAACCAATTCAGAATGTTAAAATACACCTAAAAAGAATTTGTTAGCTTAAATGAGCTAAAAGTAAAACGCTAGCTAAAACACTAAAGTTAGCTTAAATGACAGTAACAGCATATAAGCAAACTTTAACATGTTGGCTAACAAGAACACAAACCATTCAGTATGTTAAAATGTACCTAAAAAGCTAATTTTGATTTGAATGAGTTCAAAGGCTAATGCTAGCTAAACTGCTAATATTAGCTTAAATGACACTAACAGCATGTAGGCAAACACTAACATGTTAGTTAATAATGACACAAGGTATTCAGTATGTTAAAATATACTTAAAAAGCATATGTTAGCTTAAATCAGCTAAAATGCTAATGCTAGCTTAAATGCTAATGTTGTCTTAAATGACCCCAACAGCATGTAGGCAAACACCAACATGTTAGTTAATAATGACACAAGTTATTCAGTATCCTAAAATATACTTAAAAAGCATATGTTAGCTTAAATCAGCTAAAATGCTAATGCTAGCTTAAATGCTATTGTTGGCTTAAATGACCCCGACAGCATGTAGGCAAACACTAACATGTTAGTTAATAATGACACAAGCTATTCAGTATGTTAAAATATACTTAAAAAGCACATGTTAGGTTAAACGTGCTAATATGCTAATGCTAGCTTAAATGCTACTGTTAGCTTAAATGAACCCGACATTATCTTGGCAAACACAGTTAACAATGACAACATGTTCAGTATGTTCAAAAACACCTTACCTTGAGCAATGTAAACCTGAGAAAAAAGAACACTCCACACTAATAAGTTCAGGCAGGCAATGGTGTAATGTTCCATGAAGTTACCAAACCATTCCATAGCACAACATAAGGCTGTATTGCAAAAAAGTGGTCTCAGTAGGCCAGTCTAACATGTAATAATTAAATCCCTATGGCTGTGAGGTTCTGTTGTGCTTTGTCTTTAATCACTCCAGAGCTCCCTCCACTCCATTCCAGTTTTTATCGGAACGGATAGGGAAACGCTCTGATCCTACTCAATTTTTTGAAAATATAATATTATAGCTGTAAAACTATGTCAAATATGTCAATAAAATTGAGAAAAACTGAAAACTGCCTGTGCTTGGTTCCGAACAACTTCTTGTAACTCGAAAACTATAAGGTGTATCAAAATATTTTTTTCTTTGTAAGTCTCAGCAGGCTTTGATGGAAAATCATACTTCATTTCATGTCTGTACATCAATTTGTGTAGGAGCAGTGATTTTGTAAAAAAATAGCATAATTTTAGCATTTCTGAATCTGAGCAATTTCAGCGAGGAGCAGATTTGTTACACAAGTCAAATTTATGGAGAAATGGTAAAAGGTATCATGAAAGTTGTTTGATCGTGAGCGTCAGGAGGGTTTGAGGTGTAATCTGTGCAAGGCTCATGGTTTTACATCGCATCGTTTCTGAGATATGACTTTACGAAGATAGGTGAAAATCAAGCTGTCCCTTCCTGAAATTTTCTCTGTCCCAATGCATTTTCCTATTCACTTGAGAGATCTGCTCCGTCGCTTTGGGTCGATTGGGTCGAATTATTCCTACATTTTAAGGTATAATATGTGCAGATAGTGCAAAATTTGTAGAAACGGGAGTAATTTGTTTGTGAAAGATCAAAAGTGTCAAAAAACGGCAGTTGCTAGAGTGTACACTCTAGCAGTATAAAATTGCCTCCATTGACTTACATTGTAAATTTGAAAATCTGAAAAAATTAGCATGATTTTTAAATTGTAATTTTAGAAAAAATGTAACAGATATCAAAAAGTTTAATCATACGAAGAAAATATAAAGCCTTGTGAGCTTTTTAAAAGTTGAATGGTGTTCAACTTTTAAAAAGCACAAAGTTTTTGTGGAATTTCCATGAATTTCCGTGAATTTCCATTAATTTAAATGGGAGAAAAAAATCGCATAAAAAGCTGAATATTTGAAAAAGTATGAAAGGTATGGATTCCAAAAGTCATAGCCGGAAAGAGCAGAACAAGCTGAACGCGTGAAACTTTGAATGGCAAAAATCGCATGAAAATTGCAGAAGTATGTGAAGTCCAAAAAAAGTGCACGAGCAGAATAATAAGTATAAAGAGAAACAGGAAGACTATAGTGTGAATTCCTACAGCATTGACACAATTAACAAAACAAAGCAAAAACTAAAAATAGTCAATTAAATGGATTATGAAGTCCCTGTAAACAAATTTGCCCTTCAAGAACTATTCATCATGAGGCTCAGAAGGGAAACAGGTAAAACTGCCTGTTATGAATTTTTTTAATAAAAAATGACAAACTAGCAATAGAAACATTCAATTCTGGTTTGCTACACCTCTAATGCTACACACTGTGGCACTGTACAATGCACCAGGCAAGAACTTAAAGCGAGAGCTCCCTCCTTCTGCTAAGGACACAAGAGGGGGTGGGGTCAGTTGTGACTGAGGCCCTGTCCACACCTATCCAGATATCTCACAAAACTGAGATATTCTTATATGGTTTGGCCTGTCATCCAAATGTAAACTGAGATTTTCTGCACCAAAAAACGAATGTTTTCAAATACTCCGGCCAAAGTGGAGATTTACGTTTTTCTCCGTTTTCAGTATCTGCATGTGAACTATCGAAAACTGAGTTTTAAGAGCTGTAACGTCACTATCCGCAAAAAAAAAATAAAGCTCCAACATCACTTGTGCGACCTGTTTTGGTATCATCCATTGTTAAAGCGCGTTTTGTTTGTTTGCTTTTACAAGCTCTATCACTGCTAGGTGCTGAAGATGGAAAGTCACTCTGAGAGGATATGTTTTGGGAGAACTACTGCCCCCTAGAGGTTTTCCACGTCTATGAATGTGCTGAAAATCACATTTAACCAGTTATGTGTGGATGGAGATTTTATTTCTGAACGAGCGGAGGAAAATCTCTTTTTTTTTTAAACGCGGCTACGTGTGGACATGGCCTGATACACCAGTGTGAAGCCTTTGGTCCTCCAGTCTCTTTAGTTGAAAAAGAGAAACAACAAACATGCAAATGACAAGTGTAGAGCTGGTTTTAACTTATCATGCAATTATTAAATTTAATGCTTATTGCAAAAAACTTACTCAAGAGCATCACATGCCCCACATGCCTGAGAAAAAAACAATGCAGCTGTGACTCAAATGTTGAAGCACCAAACCAAGACTACCCAAACCCTCAAAATACTTTAATTAAGTGAAATAATCTGCCAATGAAATAAGACAATTTGTACTTGGTAAGAAATCTCAAAATAAGACATATATACTCAAAATAAGATTAATAATCTAACATCTACTGCTCTTGCTTTGTATATAAGTCTCAAAACAAGATCAAAAATACCTTTTGGTGGAAACAAGATTTTTTGACCTGGTTAGATGGACAGGTTTTGCAATGCATTTCCAGATCAAGACCATGGTCTAGGATTTGAAGGTGCTAAATTGCACACTGCAAGCCAAACTGCTACAGGAAAAGCTGCAGATCATGATCTGATAAAGTCAACTGAACCACAGTATCCACAAAAAGCAGACAGCTAATCCTTTGGCCACCAAAACAGATCGATCATGAACTATGCTCCTCATATCTGGAACAAACTACCAGGAGAATACAAAGTTGCAGAGACACTGAACTCTTTTAAATCTAAAATTAAAACTTACTTATTTAGACTCGCTTATGAGTAACTGTTTTTACTTGCTTGTTTTTAATTGTCACACAAATTATTTTCTTATTTGCTGTAAATGTTTTCTTTGTGTTAAAAACTGTGAGCTTTCTTCACCAAGATCAATTAATGAACTAAACCTGTGTTTTTTACTCATTTGTCCCTACATTGTTGTATTTTCTTGATTATTTGCTTATTTTAACTGCTCATTTGTATTCTAATCATATGTAAATCACCTTGAATTGCCCTGTGTTGAAAGTCTGCTATACAAATAAAATTGCCTTGCCTTGCCTTGAATTCTTGAACAGAAAATTAATCAGGTATTTTCATCCAGTAAATTGGATTATAGCAAATATAGTGAATACGCATTAGATAAATATATTAAATTGAAAATCTTTCCCAAACTGCTGCATAAGAATACAATTGAATACGGTTCTTTCAAGATGAAAATGATGAAACAATACAAGTAGACGGCGTGAGCATTAATAGTAGAGAGATCAAAACAAGAGCTGATTCATACATGAACATTTACACCAGCTCAAAAACATTTTCAGTCATGATAATTGGGACTTTTTTACCTCCTGTAGCTACTTTAGAAATCAGTATAGATGTTCTCAGCTTACTGAGACCAGATGCCATAATTAAACTTTTTGCACCTTCTTTTTTTCCTACTTGTGACCATAGTGTCACCACGATTCAACTACAGCTGGTGTCGCAGCACATCCTAACAGGCTGAGGCTTGTTCTTCAGGAAGGTTTGTACATTAGCTAAAGCATTTGACCCGAATATATCCACTCAGGTCCCTAGTGACCGAGTCCTGCCGTTGCAATGCTGACACACCACGATTTTCTGTTGGTGTGTGACAGTGTGGCCATTTATGGCTCCCAAAGCCCTGTGGAGAAGCAAGTTAGTGGTAATTATTCAGTTGATAGCTTATTAGCAAAGCTGGCCTGTCACACCTCTCCTGCTTTCCCCGTACTGGAAGAGCAAGTTGGGAATGTTTGGATATTAGTCACACCAGAATGAAGCATTTTGCTGGAGAGGAAGAGAAAAAGCAGCGTTAGTGTTCAGGGATTATACACACACATACACTCACACTGCACATTTTATTCAACTGCTGCCTTAAAAGGCCTGCATGTCGGCGATAACCAGTGAGACTAGCTTCTACTTCATAGATTTAACAGCAATTCACATTAAACTAGCTTAAGCACATGTAATAACTCTTTACAGTCATGTAAAGAAAAGTTCTTGCTCATGACCGAGTGCATGGTGGTATGATAATTAGTACTGTTACCACACAGAATGTCATCAGATTTAATTTTAGTGGGGAGGTGGGTTGCATGCCATCTTTCTCACAGCCTGAAGCCATGCATGAGGCTAATCGTGACTAGGTTGACCTTAAAAAGAGAGAACAGCATATCCAGGATAAACCTTCCCTTTCATTGAATGCAGGGATAGCTGCCACCACTTACATCCTACTATTAGTTGCAAATAGTTTAAATAGAAAAGGTTTAAACTAATTGGAATTTATGTATGTCTAGGCAATATATAAATAAAACTTTATTAAATTGAAGTGCAGGTAGTTATTCTTTCATAATTTTGTAGATTAATTTTTGTAATGCCATTCATTCATCAGGTTGTATCTAAATGGAGTTATTGCAAAAGTCAGACTGCTTTTAGACTGAGCACATCATGAAATCCCATCATCTGTGTTCACTTGCCAAAGTGCACAACAAATGACACTCCTGTTATCAGCTGGTGCGGTTCCTTTAGAAATGTAGAACATTTAATACTAAAACCTATTAAATGGTTTCCTACACAATGAGTGAGAATGAAGGGGTAAATGCTTTATAGCATTTCAAAAGTATTTGATTACACAGAAGCTATTTGACCCTAATACTTAACTACTTAATGTTTAAATCAGGAAAACCTGGCTAGTTTTGATCGCCAGTTTAGAGGTTTAGATAGTTTAGAGGTTTTTTAAATCCCCTTCTCAATAAACAGTTCCAGTTAGCCGTGAAATTTAAGGCTGCAGCTGTGTGTAGAGCAGTTGAGCTGTTGATTCTTAGCAAATAGGCCAGAAGTTTTCAATCCAGGCGATGGGGCTTTTGTGTTGAGTTTTCACATTCTATCTGGGTTCTAAGAACAGTGAAGCTCCTTTTTAATCTGAACCCTCAAAAATGTCCTTAGATACATACTGCTTCTCATCAACTGCATTAACTGTGGGGGGAAAGCCTGACCTAAGCCCCTGTGTGAACCTGCAAGGATTAAGTGGCAATAGAAAATAGGTGGACAGATGTATTTCAATGTCAACTGAACAATAAATCTACTTGCAAGTCTTTGATTGATGGCACATTTACACTTTCATGTCACTTTCAGTGACAGTAGAGCTTTCTAAGTGGCAATGTGAATGGACCACCTGACAGCATGTCTTAAAATACAAAATGTTTGTATGCCTCCTGTGTACAGCATGAGATTGTCGGGCTAAGGTTCTTCTGGGTCGTTAAAATCTAGTATGTTTCAATTGGTCAGTTTTTCTAAAGTGAAATTCAGTTTTTATTCATCTTATTTTGAAATTGCTCACTGCTTCATGTCTTGCCATGTATTCTGGCATAAAAAAGTTTAAATCTGGTCTAAATGTAAGAGACTTTTGTTGAACATAGACTCACACATTGTTCTGCTGTGTCATCACTGGGTGTGTCATCAGAATGACGTACCTTTGGATAATGCGCAAGCGCAGCAGTAAAATGTATGTATGTATGAATGTATATATGTATGTATGTATGTATGTGTATATATATATCCCTCTTTGCATTGAGGGATATTATAGCTTCTGGGACATTAGGAGAGGATAGAGAGAGTATGACACCTAAAAGCCTTCTTATTTTAGAATATGAGTGCCTTCCCCTTATAAATCCTGTCTAATCTTCTGAGATGATTGAGGGCATAACACCGTCTAATCACAAAGCTAGTATTTTTGTGAGAATTATAACGTCCACCGGGAGGAGCGAAATTGGCCTATAGGACATGAATTCCAGTGAGTACTTATCCTTTTTAAAAATTAGGGAGATAGAGGCCTGCGTAATCGTAGGTGGCAGAGTGACCTGCTGTAGTGCGTGATTATACATTTCCAGAAATAATAGGGCCAATTGTTCAGAAAATGTTTTATAGAATTCGATTGGGTAGCCATCTGGGCCTGGTGATTTACCATTATTCATTTACTTTATTGCTTCTTTAATTTCTGAGAGTGTAATGGCAGTGTCCAATTTTAAATTACTTTTGAGGGAAACTTTGGGTAAGTCTAATATTTCACAAAAGTTGTTTAAATTAATTCCATCCGTACAGGCTTTTGAGGTGTAAAGCTGTATAAAAAAATGTTTAAACACGTCATTTATTTTATCTGGCTCTGAAGTTATTGACCCTGAATCATCAGTTATTTGTGTGATTTGTTTTGATGCTATTTTTGCTTTTAATTGTTGTGCCAAAAGACAGCCCGCCTTATCCCCATGCTTGTATAGTACTCCTCGGGAACGCAGAATTAATTGTTCAGCCTCAGAGGTAAGAAGCAGATCTAGTTCCGTTTGGAATTTTGTTCTTTCTTTGTATAGATTGGGTGTATTTGTAGAAGAAAGAAGGTTATTTATGTCCACTATGGCCTTTTCCAGCCCCTCCCCTGGGATCTATGCAGTTTATTAGCATGTTCTCCAGAGTAATTTGTAAACTCGCCCGGGAAGAGCAGCGTTGGCCGGAGAGCCAAGTTGTAGAGTTAGGCCATCACATTTCGGTACTTAGCTTGTTCCTCGGCTACTTCAGGCTTGTAGTCCTCAAAGATCTGAACTGGCCACCCTCGGTACTCAAGCTTTCCCCTCCGCTTGTGGGTCTCGCGGATGATCAGCTCCTTAATCTGGTACCGATGTAGGCGAATTATCACGGGCCTGGGCCAGGCGCCTGGTTATGGTTTGGCGGTGAGCGCTCTGTGGCCTCGGTCCAGCTCCGGTGGGTATTGAAGGGTCTTGCTGCTGAATACTTCAGCCAACAACTCTGCGAAGAAGGTGGTAGGCCTAGTTCCTTCCAATGACTCTGGAAGACCGATTAACCTTATTTTATTTCTGCGGCTGTGGCTTTCGAGATCGATAACCTTTGCTATTAGCTTGGTGTTGCGGTTTGCTAATGCTAGGACCCACTCCTCAAGAGCCTGAAGTCTTTGGTCTTAAGCTTCTGCGTAGGATTCTAAAGAGTTCACTCGCTGACCGTGCTCCGAAATCTTTCTCTGTATCCCTTCGAGTCTTGATTCCAGGGTTGCAAATGATGGCTTGAAGTCAGCTGCGATGCTAGCTCTGTTGCCATTCCAGCATGTTAGCTATGCTAGTTAGCCCCATGCTATCATGTGTCAAGGACTCTGCCACGTTTGGTTCTATTTCTGTCGTTATAGGCAGTTCTTTTCTTCCTTGGCATCCGTTAAAGTTATTTGGAGCTTAGTTATGAATTCGCTCTGTGTTTTTTTGTTTGGCAAGTATTATAAGTTTAACAAGTTATTGTTGCGAGAGGCTGAGACTGCACTGCCTTCACATGCTTGTCCAAACAGGAAGTTCTTATATTGCAGAAGCTTTTAATTTACCTGATGAACAATTAGGTTCCTTTCAAGAATGAATTACTTCTGCATACAGTGGACCTACATCTATTTGTGATTGAGTATTAAATAATATACCTAAAAGATACAAAAGAAATAGCAGCTTGGGAAGCTGAAACACCTTGGTATACTGCTACTTGACATGCTCCTGGCTAGCGTTTGCAAAGCAGCTGATCCAGGAGGTCCATTCATTGTCCAATGCACTGACTGGCTGCACCCCCAGGATCAGAGAGAAGGAAGACCATTGGTGTAAGCTTCTGCAGTAATATCTAAGATGATTTACGTTGTGTGTTTTGATGCACATGTGGTGTTTGAATTGTTAGGATACCCAGTGTATTTTTAGAGAGGTTCTTAAGTTTTGTGTATTGTGGATTTTGTGGCTAACCCTAAGCCCCATGCTGAAAGGTTCTTACACAAGGTACAGACACTTCCAAATAAATCTTTTCCTAGTACATTCAAAGATTGTGTCAGGAATCTAGGGGTTCTTTTGGATCCGTCTCTATCCTTGGATACTCATGCTAAACAGGTTGTGCAATCATGTGTTTGTCATTTGCGACATTTTGTTAAACTGAAACCAATCCTCAGGATGGTCCATTTACATTCTTTCATACATGCATTTGTCATTTCAAGATGGGATTTTTCTAATTCCCTGTTGGCCGGTGTTTTGGCCATTGACCATTGCATGCCTGCAGCTTGTCCAAAATGCAGCAGCTCACTTTCTGACGGGCACATGCAGACGTGAACATTTCACTGACCTAAGGAAGATTCAATGGCTCCCTGCCTCCCTGCAGATTAATTTTAAGATCTTGATGTTGATATTTAAGGCCTTAATTGGCATGGCGCTCACTTACATTTCAGAATTGAATACAACCTATGTCCCTACGCGCTCCCTTTCTTGACATCCCCAGTAACTCGTTATAAGAGGTGGGGTGACCGAGCCTTCTTGGTTGTCGCCCCCTGCTTGTGGAACACTCTACCTCTTACCCCCATGTCTGATTTTTTTGTCTACTTTTAAGGAACATCTAAAAACTTTTATATTCTCCAAAGCTTATAACTGCTCTTAACTGTTCCCATTATATTGTTTCATCCGCTGTTTTGAAATCCCCTTGTTTTGGATATGTTGTATGTCCAGTGGTTGTTTGTTGATTGTACTGTAAAAAACTTTGGCATGCTCTAATGCTGTTTTTTTAATGTGCTAAATAAAGAAAAGTGGATTGGACTGGAAATCTATGAGATCCTGCACAAGGTGGCAAGCTTTGAAAGATATTTGATAAATATGATTATTGTTCACAGAATGCTCTATCCAAGCATATTAATGGGAAGTTGAGTGGAAGAGAAAGCAGAAGAGATAGGTGCAGAGGCAACTGGGATAGCGGCCTTGTGATGGTTACTACCACTGTTCACTAACACTGAGTCAGGTTTGAAACAACGCTGAGGAAAAAAAGTGGGGATAATCTTCTTACCAAGAATGTGCATGCATTCCCATCAATTTTCTCAGCAATTAAAGGCATAGCTAGCTTATCACGGAGGAAATCTGATAACTGGGAACTCATATCCTTATTTTTCTGTCAGATACTCTATAATGATGCCTCCTACTCTATCTATGTATTAAACTATTGATAAAGCCAATATTTTGCCAGTATTAATCCTTTATCAATATACTGACAACCACAATTGTATGAAACACACATTACTGTCTCTCTATCAATAACAGTAACTGTCTGTCTGATGCACATTGTCATAGATTCTTCCCTGGGTGATTTTGCAGACAGACCATCACCCTGCTGTAAATCTGGATGAGCAACACCGAAGCAGTATTCGCCTTCCTCCATTAGAGCGCTTTTTGAATGAGTGACTCTGGATCACTTGTACCCAATCAAAGAGGCCCTGACAAGGACAGCTGCCGGAGGGGTCGCCTTTGATTTGCAGCGATGCCATTTCCTCCTGGCAGTGAATACAGATCGCAAACCGTGACAGAGATTAGACCACAATTCCTCTTTAAACTGCACCAATTAAACTGTCAGGGCTGCAATATTTCATCAGAGGAAACATGCAATTCATCAGTGCTGCATTATGAGTTCACTTTAAACATCTTTAGGGTGACATCTGGAACAAAGCAGGCTCCATTAAAACACCACGAATTTAATAAAACTGGATAATAAGTGTTTGTGTGTTTGTGTGTGCGTGTGTGTGCGTAGCTTGAGGCTCTTTTTTGAATAAATAAACCAAAAAGGACTGATTTTTTACATTTATGTTTTGATGTGGCTTTTAAGCTAAAATACCATCATTTATTGCATTGTGCCATTTATGTCATCTTTAATGAACTGGCATCCAGCAAGTCTTCAAATCTGAGTGCAATCGGTAGTTGAATATGTAAGTATCTCACCGCCTATGACAATCTGCCAGAGGAGACCATGGAGAAAACCTGAGGCGGCAGCTGGCACACATCTGTTTCTGGACCACTTATAAATTACAAAACAAAATGTCAGTCAAGACAGCTGCTGTTACAGCTGGTGACTAAAAAACATTCTCTGTTTCCGTGTCAGTAGTGACGGGTGTCGTTTCAATTCAATTCAGTTTATTTATATAGCGCCAATTCACAACAGATGTAATCTCAAGGCACCATACAAGAAAAGTCATTTCAATAAAATTATACAAACATTCCAATCATTTAAAAGTTTTCTATGTAAGGATTCCCAGCAGATGGCGTTGAGTCATTGACATGGGCTTGTGCTCTTAACATGCACACTCAAATACAGCAAACCCTCAATAACCCCTCATACTGAGCAAGCATGTAGCAGCACTGGAGAGCAAAAACTCCCCTTTAACAGGAAGAAACCTCCAGCAGAACCTGGCTCAGTACAAGTGGTCATCTGCCACAACTGCCTGGGGGTTTAAGAAGACAGAGAAGAGACACAAAAAGAACAAAAGAACTGACGTAAGAGTGCTTTAAAGAAAATAAAAAGGTTGACAACAGGAAATGGAGGATGTTCGGTAACTGGGAGCATCATCTGAATCGATGCTCCCCATCCAGCAGGGCGTTGTAGCTCAAGAGGATACCAGACCAGGTGGAGCTTTTATGGAGAGAAAAACACTGAGAGAAAACAGTGTTAACACTCACAATAGCTGCAGAAAAATACATCTGGAGAGTGGTAGAAGAGAAAAGTAGAAGAGTGAAGAAAAGTAGTCAGTCCAATGGTCTAAGTCTATAGCAGTATAAGAAGAAAGATAACTCAGGATAACCTAAGCCATTCTAACTATAAATTTTACCAAAAAGGAACGTATCTGCCTCACGGACTAAAACTTGGAGCTGGTTCCACAGGAGAGGAGCCTGATAACTGAAAGATCTGCCTCCCATTCTACTTTTGGAAATCCTAGGAACTACCAGTAAACCTGCAGTCTGAGAACAAAGTGCTCTGTTAGGAACTTATGAAACAGTCAGATCTCTTATGTATGATGGCGATTGATTATTAAGGGCTTTTTACGTAAGGAGTAGTGATGTGTCGTTCGTGAACGATTTGTTCAAAATGAACTAATCTTTTATACGACCCGAGAGTAACGAGTCCTCTCAGTGAGCGATTCGTTCATTGTCATGCAGTACCTTCTCTTGCCACATGTCAGCAGCTGCATGAGCTCAGTCAGCAGCAAGACAGGAAACAGAAATGATTCGTTCATGACTCACTCAGCTGCTGCGTCCGTTTTCAGGTCCCAGTTCTTTTGTCATGTGACAGCCAGACCGCTCAGGCTGTGTGTGGCGAGCAGCAAGTACTACAGTTCGCTCACGATTCGTTCATATACGGATCGTGACGGATCATTCTTACTCATTCGTCACGTGAAAACTGTGGCTCAGCTTGCTACGGGCTGTGGAGCGGACTGAGAGATGAACAAGGAAATGAATGATGTCTGATATCTAATGTTCCTTTATTTGTCATTCGACACCCGATATATATTATTTATTCATTAAATCATAATTATTTAGTGGACTTCAATTCTTGTAGATGTGTTATTGTGTGTATAATTTAAAGTGTGTTAGTAAATAAATACTTTCGAAAATTATATCAGCATATTGATTAAATAATAAATATATAATGATGATAATAACAACAAACATAATCAATAATAGTAGTAATAATAATAATAATAATAATAATAATAATAATAATAATAATGTAAAATTTTGTACACAATAAACGCACCATGTAAACATAGGGAACTTATTAATTATTCCTTTTTGTTTTAATTGTATCACTAATTGTCAAAATTAGTTTACACTCACTCTTCCTCTACCCAGCTGTAATGTGACCAACAGTTCGGACTGAACGGATCTCCTCGTTCATCGTTCACAGCTCAGGGTGTACTGTATGTGGAGTAGTAGATGCGTTCATTTGTCACGTGACACCTACCTAGTCACTGTCGCGTCGTTAAACAATGATGGCAGCGTGGACACAAATAACTTTATTATGGTGTGTATATGCTTTCCTAGGTTTTCGAATTGCTTGTGGCATTTTGTTTTTTCTTGTCAGGTGAAACAAAACATGTTGCTTTTTGTATTGTAGTGGAGAATTGAGCTGTGAGCCGGGAAGGAGGAGGGGTGAATGAGTCGTTCAGCTCGTTTGAGCTGTGAGCCGGGAGTGAGCGATTTGTTCACGCTAGCGATTCAGCACCAGACATTGCAAGCTAGCTTCGGTTAGCTCTCGGAAAGGAAGGGGTGAGTAACTCAATGTGCTGTTAGCATGTTAGCAGAGCTATACTACTGTGAACTAATGAGCTATTCTCGTGATGTGAGTTTTGTACTCAGGGTTTTTCTTCCAGTCCAGAGCAGAAATGTTTTTTTACTGGGTGTTTCCCCCCCCACAAATTTAATTATAAACTATAAATATTTCTACTAATGAAATTAGTTGCTAAGAGTAACAGGAATGAGTCGGTAAATGGGTCACTTGGGGTTGTGAATTATGATTCGTTGGAGAACCGCTGCCTTGTTTACTACGACGCCCACAAGAGGGCAACAGCGCCACCTGCTGTTAAAATGAACTAAATGATTCGTTCAAGATTCGTTCAATTTAATGTTCGAGAGTAAATGATCCGAGTCGGTAAGAGTCGGTCTTCCCATCACTAGTAAGGAGGAGGATCTTAAACTCTATTCTGGATTTAACTGGGAGCCAATGGAGAGAAGCTAAAACAGGGGAATGTGATCTCTCTTTTTAATATTCATCAGAACTCTTGCTGCAGCATTCTGGATCAACTGAAGTCTTTTAATTGCATTTTGTGGACTCCCTGATTATAATGAATTACAGTAGTCCAGCCTTGAAGTAACAAATGCATGGACTAATTTCTCTGCATCACTCTGGGACAGGATATTTTTAATGTTAGCAATATTCCAGAGGTGGAGGAAAGAAATATTGGAAATCTGTGTCATATGGGATTTAAATGTCATGTCAGAAATTACCCCGAGGTTCTTTACACTATTACCAGAGGCCAATTTAATGTCAGCCAGATAGAGTGATTGACTTAACAGTTTCATTTTTAAAGCTTCTTGTCCAAACACAAAAACTTCTGTCTTGTCTGAATTTAAAAGTATAAAGTTTAGAGTCATCCCAGTCTTTATGTCTTCAAGCCATGCCTTTAATCTACCTAGTTGATTGGAATAATCAGGATTTATGGATAAATACAGTTGTGTATCATCAGCATAACTGTGGAAATCCATACCATGCTTTCTTATTATTTTACCAATGGGAATCATATAAATAGTAAAGAGAATCAGTCTGTGTCATAGCTGAGCGCTTGCATAAAAAAAATTCAAGATAAAAGATTAAATTTACAATGTAAATTTTATATATCTATGTTCTAAATGACATCCAGCTGAGGACTGAATAAAATTTCCAAGACGGGGAAACATCAGTAACTGTTATTTGATTTGTTGGCTAAGACAGTGGGACAGAGGAGGTTAGACAGAATGCAACCTTCATCTGAAGTGTGCTTCAAATCTTTTCAAAGCATAACAGTAACTGCTACAATTTCTTCTGGATTAAACAGAGGTTTAAGGATGATTTCATTGATAATTTACCTATCTGTGGATCACAAGTTTCCTGACTGACCGGCAGGAGTAGGTGATGTTGGGAAGCTTCCAGTCCCGCACAAGAAGCATCATCCCTGGTGCCCCCCAGGGTGTGAAACTACTAATAATTTGCAGATGACACCACTGTTATTTGTCTGATCGAGAACAGTGATAGAATAGAATAAGAAATACCTTATCGTCCCACTGACGGAAAATGTATCTGTATTACCAGCAAAGTGACGGTTAATTGAAGCATTTAGATTAGCACAAGAAAAATAAATAAAAAAACAGAATTTAGAACAAAATATGTACAATAAGGAAAAACATTACTCAATTAAAGTACTGTGCAGTTACTGAAAACAAAAATCCCTTACTTAGATTTGAGGAATGTGCAAGTTTACCAATTGGTACTCTCCCTTTCATTATTTTATATCTGACGGATTCACGTATCATGTATCCTACCTGTTTCTTATGTGAGAGCAGGATGGAGAATAAAGTGTTACATTTGCATTTTACCAAGGAAGGCGCTATGGGGTACATTTTCCTTATACCAGAAACGAAAAAACCGGACCTTTTGGTGAAATTCGCTGTTTTGAATCCAAACTAGGTCACCTACATGATCTGTGTATGTTGGATGAGAAAATAATCAGCTGTAAATAGTGAGCAGTAAACAGACAGCTGTAGCTAGGGGCTAGTTTTCAGGAGAACAGACATCTTAATGTAAATGACAGGACATGTAGTTTCAAGTTCTTTTTACATCCACTGAGTTGTGTGATTAAAAACAGTTTCAACCGACCTTAAAGTTTAGTTTAATTTTAATTCGGCTGCGTGATGGTAACTTTTGAGCTTTTGGTCAGGTGTTCTAAAAAAACAGCACTAAATTGTATCTTTCTTTCAAACAACATAGACGAGGAAACTTGGATAGCCTGGAGTGCTCATTAGACGAGTGCTTTGAAAACATTGTTCTGGGTAAGCCATGGAAACCCGCATTTGACACGCCAACAAGCACTCCATCCCAGAAGCGCACTCGTTCTGAGGCCAGCACTTCCAAGTAAAGGCCTTTTTTGCTCCGGTAATAACTTTACCATCAAACTCTATGATCATTCTATCCCTAATCTGTCATGCATCAACATATTTTTGTAAGGTGATAGACAGCAGAGGATGGAGGTGATGGAGAAGGAGAGACCAGAGGAGGTAGAGGACGAGAAGCAGATGAGGAGAGAGAGGCTTGAGGAGGTAGAAAAGGAGAACCTGGACTAGATGAAATTAGAGAAGCTGGAGGTAGTTGAAGAGAAGGAGAAGCTGAAAAAGAGGCTGCAAATTCACAGGTGAGGTTAAATAATGCTGGATGTGTTAGTCATGAGATTCAGCACTGTGACAGATCAAATCAAATCTATTTATAAACAGCTTTTCATGCAAACAGAAAAGCAAACTGCTTTACATGATAAAAACAGTTTAAACATTAGAATAAAACAAGCCTTCACACACAGAATATAACAGCAGTTAAAAAATGTTAGTATCATGATGATCCAAATAAAAATCCCACCATTTAGCTTTAAAATCAGTGTCTTAAATCTAAGAGGCCTTGTCATGTATTACTAGTGTGTATTTGGTTACAGTATTTTCTATACGGTTGTCAAATTTATATTTTGGTTGATTCCTAAGGAATCCAATCCATGTGGAGAGAGCAGCAGAGAGAGTGGCAGTAATCAGGAGGATATTCTGGACAAGCCCAACCAACCTGACACAAGTAACATTCCTGCTCAACAGCTAATTGACATGATGCACAGTTTCACTACAGCCCTGCACTAAAGAGTTTAAGATTAGAGCTTTTCTTGTCCTTCTTGTTTTTCATTAGTTACTTTAACCTATAAAATCTGCATAATGTGAAATTATGATTGCTAATGCAAAAAACGTCAACTTTCAAGAGTACTGTATTGGAGCACTTTTGTGTCCCCACCAATCTCAAAATCAGATCTACTCCCTTGGTCTAATGTTTATCTTATCTCTATGAATTCTTTCAAATGTCTAACATGGAATGTTCATGGAGATAAAAGGATTAAGATTTTCAACCATCTTGACAGATTGAAGGCAGATGTCTTCTTAAAACAGGAGACTGTTAGCCAAAAGCTAGGTCAGTGATTAGAGCCACGCATTCTCTTTGTTTCAGAGCGACCATTAGGTAAATTGCCCAGATAAAAATCCCCCCCGCTTTGCATTTTCCACTTGTTCACGTAAGTACACTGTTTCTACACGTGCATGCGTGTTACGACGTATGGTCATTCAGGAAGATCCCCGTGACGTGGCCTTCAGGACGTCAGTTTGTCCGCCATTGTAGTTTGTTTATATAGCATGTAGCCTAGCCATTTAGCTTATCTGTTAGCAAAGACCTTGTTATGGAAAAACGTATTTTAAGAATGATCTTTTCTGTGTATCCTCACATACTGAAAGAACTGTGTGCTATTTATTCATGGTATAATGATATTCTGATTGTGGGACACTGTATAATATTAGGTTAGGTCGAATTATCTGATATTAGTATTCCTTCTCTTGTATTGCCATGGAAACGACCCTCTGAGCGCTGGATGTCCTGACGTATTCCAAGATTGAGTGTGTCCTATCAGATGAAGGCGCCTGAGAGTCTGGAGACTTTACGATGGAGAAATGTTTACTGATATGTTATAGACAATAGCAAGGTTGTCTAAATCTATAAAAAGTCTTTGTTAGTTATTGGGAGCAGGTCAGCTGTTACACGGACCCCGGC
Source organism: Apricaphanius iberus (assembly GCA_028564705.1). Classification (NCBI taxonomy): domain Eukaryota; kingdom Metazoa; phylum Chordata; class Actinopteri; order Cyprinodontiformes; family Aphaniidae; genus Apricaphanius; species Apricaphanius iberus. Next base: position 186,309 of record JAPXFQ010002679.1, on the reverse strand, counting down.
AATACTGTGCGATGCTGTTCCTCCTTGTATGTACAAACAAATGCGAATTAAACCTCCAACAAATGAAGGAATCTTTCTCACCTCTTTAATTAAAATGTTTTTTCCAACGACAACCTAATTAGCCAAGAGTGAAATCAGTTTATTTTGTTTGGATTATGTTAAATTATTAAAGTTGTTAAACTGAATCAAATCTCCTTGCCTTTTTTATTTCAAGTGAATATGACTCATTGTCAAGAACATCACCCTTCAGAAAAGCTCTACTTAGTATCTACAGACTGCTGTTGATAGAGTTAGCTCTGAAAACATGTATTTGCTGGGTTAAACATAGCTGGTGCCCCGTTTTGATAACTTAAACGAAAAATTAAATTAATAATTCACGAATCATTATATATATGATATATACATATATATACATATATATATATAGTAGTCCCCAGATAACCAGATAGACCTTACCTTATTTATTCAATTTATCCGACAACCCCGACACTGGCAAGTGAACATATTGATTTAAAATTATTTGCAGGATGGTCATATGCATTTTTGTATTGAAAAACAACTGAGAGAAATATGTAACGAGAATAATATGAATACTCCAAACAGAGATGTGCAAATAGCAGCAGCAGAAATGTAATTTGAACTGAGAGAAAGTGGAAATTACAGCAGAGATGTAAAGATTCACTGAGTTTGTTGGGAGCATTGATGATTATAGAGTTCAGTGGCTGCTGTGAAGAACCTATGATAAGGTTCCTTCATGCACCTTGGATGCAGCAGTTTGTCAATGAAGGACTCTCTCAGCTCAGCAACATTTTCATGCATGGGATGGAAGACATTGTCCAACAGTGATGTTATTTTAGCCACGACTGCAACAACAGATAACACCATAAAAGTCAGCTGATACCACCTCAGACTCAAAGAAGGGCTTTAGGTGTGTTCCCTGGATTCCAAAAGACCTCAGTTCCTCAGCTGCTCAGCATATGGAGTCTGCTCGGACCCTTTATGTAAAGAGCATCAGTCTTGTGGCTCTAGTCCAGTTTATTGTTCAGGTCAACAACCATCTACTTATAAGACTCCACTATCTCAATGTCCATTTTCTGAATGAGACGGAATACATTTGGATTACTTCTGGTGCCTAGTAACCACCTTTTCTTGCTACCTGAGATGGTCCTCACACATATACTATTTGTAGGAACCCCCAGCGAAACTGTACTTTTTGTAGCAACTCAAGAACCACAATCTTCCACATGAGCTGCTGGTTATCATCTACACACCCATTATTTAGTGGCAGTTTACACGTCAATTTTAAAGATTTTGCTTGAAATTGCACTTGAAAACGACACACAAGTGATCTGATATCATTTAAAACGATGCAGTATATATGCCTGGCCTTTAGATGGTTGTGTATCCTGTGTTTGTAGTGTTCTATGGTTTCTTCCAGTTTCCTCTTCATTATGTGAAAAAAAAGGTTGAAGAATAGTGGAGTGCGCAAGTCTAATATGTTCTAGACAGCTGGCAGTGATGTTATCGTTTTTAAAATATGGTGTTACTTAAAGCAAAGAAAAAAATATTCTCAGAGACTTCGAATATTTCAAATTTTGTGGAGAACATTTCTGATTTTGGTAATGTTTCTGTTGTTACATTCTGAGACATCACTTCCATCAAACAACGCCTGGTCAATCAGTGGCTACCACTGCTAGGTAGGAGTGAGAGAGATATATTACCGGAACAATCAGTCCATAGGTGGGAGTGTTGGGTCGCTTCGGCACGCTTTGTACCAAGGCAGAGGTAGTCCTAACAAAAGAAGTCATCTCAGATCTAAAGCAGGTACTGGCAACACAGCAGAACGGTTCTGAAGCTACCCGTTCCAGACTGTACTGGCCCTAGTGGAAAAGGGGAATTAATCTTTTTTGTGTTTGTCCATTATTGTTTTTTCATCCACAAAACAGGACTGGACCAGATTGCAGTGAAAAATTAGGTGTAGGGGTCAGGAAAAGGCCCGACAGATCCCAGACATCCTGAACACAAACTGTTTAGACTTTTACCGCTACAGAGTCCCATTTACAAAATGCAGCTACATTTTCTTATCTTATTTGTAGCATGCAATAAGTTCATATACTCACCCTAGAGATTTTTTTGTGCCACTTGAAGGCCTTCAGGAGATATTTAGATCAATTCGCAATCAGCATATATCCATATAACGGAAGTTATTGGCACTCCCAATGTGCAGCCTCTAAATAAGGCATTATCTGCCTATAAAACTCCTCCATTTCATCAATGTTTACCATTCACCTGTAAGTTCAGAATGTCTCAGAGGTACTTTGCTGTTGTCTTCAATGGTGTTTTACAGGCTTTTATTCCAACTTACATCAAACATCGATTTCAATGATGTCACTGTCATGCCCCATTGTAGTTGCAGGACTTTCAGTCTGTGCTCTATGACGGCGGTCAGTTACACAGAACTTGCTACTGAAAACATCAACTTGTTTCACATTTGCGTGTTTCCATATTGCACAAACAAAATAACCACGTGGACTAAGTTCATCTTCTACAGGCTCCCTTTCTGGAACCTGCTCAGTCCTGCTCAGACTATGGGAGAAAGGAGGAAATGAGAATCTGATGATAATCAGCAGAAAATAATTGATATGTCTAAACACTAGTGCTGCCACACTTCAGGCTGCTTCTGTGATGCTGACAACTTCCTCAGCATATCCAATGGCTCCTTAAGCACAGACAATTTCACACATGAAATATTTACACCAAAGCAACAGGAAATGCATCCATCTAAAGCGTCCTGGGTTTACAAGAGTTTAAAGGAGGTGGAAAAAAAGAAAACACAGAAACTGTCCTCTGAGGTAGCTGTCAGGTGTTGCAGTTACTTGGAGGAATGGAGGCTGAATTAAATGAGAATACAGGTTTGGCGTGCCTCACAGGAAAGAATTAATTCCGATCCTTCAGCTTTTCCAGGTACAAATTTAGTGGAGATCATTTCAGCTTCAGATAAAATCTTCTGGCTCCATCAGCAGAGATGAACACAAAAAAATGATAAGTGTCATTCTTGTTCACTTACAAAGTTTTAGGGTTTTAATCTACTAATCTTATTTCTAAACATTGTTCTTCTTATACAATCGTCATGAGGCAATTTTGAAGTCTCTCTCTGTTCAGTTACTAAAACATGAAAGAAATCATGGATGCATGGAAGTCCAAAATGCTTCTTCCGGAATGGTCAAATGGGGTTAGAAGATGGGTCAGAAGTCAAAACCTGCTACACTAGGTATCTGAAATTAAAAAACAGCAGACACAGATGGCTGCTTACACTGGTTCTGTAAAGAATTTGCTCAAACACCACACTATGACAGAAATATTTTCGTGGATTACAGTGGTGCAGCTAACATTTCACATATGTAATTGGGTTATCGAAAAAGACTATCTTTGAATATTAATTGAGCATAAAATCTTATATAACTCCTGTTGATGTAAACTGTGAGCTGCTGCAGTCAGTAAACTAACATAATATTTAATTAGTTTAATCTTCGGTTACAGATACAGACCGTTTAGTTGCACTTTGTCACTTATTTTCAAGGTAAATTGCTACCTTACTGCTGTCTTTTCCCATTTTCCTAAATCTCTCGTTCTTATGTTACTTAAGAACTGACAGTAATAAGCTATAATTTCTTTGTGTGTGTTTTATGTTCTTAAGACAAAAAAAGAGCTGCTACGGTGAAGATAACCAAGGAACAGAAAAAAAACTAGGAAACGACTCCAGCCCTCTGAAAAATGATTAATATGCCATTCAACTTTTTTACTTTGTTTCATTGTAAAAGTGCACAACTACTGAGCAACATCTTTAGATTTATTGGTGTAATTCAAATACTACCCCAAGTGGTATGGAGGACCAAAACTGACATAATTAAAAATAAAAGTAGAAATGCTTACATATTACTTTTCCTTTACCTTAAATGTGCATTTTTGCAAAGAAATGTATATATTTTATAAATATTTTATATGTGTTTTCCTTTTCCTTATACATGCATTCCCATCACAAAAAACCCCAACACCTTTGTTTTTCCTTTTCCTTTGACATGCATTTGCCAAAAAATATAAATATATATTGTTTTTAATATATAGCTCCATTGCTGTTAAACATGCAGATCATCCAGACCGCACTAGACTCACATTGTACCCTGTTCTCTTGCAGAAAATAAAACCAGATAAGGCCATTCTGGGACTCCTGCCATTAAGGGTGAAACACTAGTGCCTGCTTAACCACAGGTAACAGAGCCTAGACCCTGCTTAAGACTTAGGCCTAGTTTATACTTCACTGTCAGCAAGTTTTGCATTGACGCACACACATATCACCTAAGACGTTTTCCTTTCAGACTTCTCCATTGCCTGAGGAGTCTTGCAAAGAGATTCACCGCCAGGAAAGCAGGTAGTGTGGCATTTTTCTGGGAAGGTCCTGCCACCACTGCAGTCATTTTTCTGGTTAACAACAGTGTACTTACTTTAAAACTTTTTATTTTTAAACTAATACTCTTCACATGAACAACTTCTGCCTCTCCCAATACTAAAAAGAGCTTTTCATGCACAAATATGATAAAACGCTCCTAGTTTCTATAGGCCTGGATGCTGAACTCTCATAAATTGTGTTATGAGGGACATTCTTCGATTTGCCCATGTTTATCGCTAGATATCTTCTGAACCTAGTTTCTTTATAAATGATAGCGCTGTCTGTGAATTTAAAAGAGGTGGTGTGAAGACCAATCACAGGTGTCCATAGCTGTATTTGGGTGACAGAGATAGATGATGGCCAAATTATGAAAGCAGTAGGATCATTAATGCTCATTACCCGCAGGTGTTTTAACGTTTGGTTATCATATGTAAGGGTTTGTGCAGAGGGTATTGTCGGGAAAGTGACTGGTGTTTGGGGAAGTTTGATATTATTAACATTTCAAAACAGTGGAAACATCTCGGCTGTCCTCTCTCTGTGTGTTCCGCCAATTTTCAAGAAAAACTTCAAGTTTGGGCCGTAGGCATTATCCTCTTTTTACTACCCTGAAAGCTTTTTTCTTCTCATTGCAATGAGACAGTTCTTCTTGCTGGCATCGCCTACAATATAGGCCCTTCATCTCACCATTGATTCATTGCTGCCAAGGGTACGTGAAGCAGCTCTATTTCCTTTTTTGAAAGCTAGATCTACTTTAACTTAATCTATTATCTATTTCTTTGTTTGTTTTCGATAATGAGGGTTCGTGCATGAAAACTTTTTTTTTTTCTTCTGTCTGGGCCACTTTTAATTTCATTGTTTGTGCAAACATCTTCCTCTCTCTCTCTCTTTTCCAGTCTCCAGTCCCCCCCGCCCATTGTATAGGCTATATCGGAAAAAAGTAGCAGCTTATAGTCCGGAAAATACGGTATACTGTAAAACGCTTATGTAGATCACAAGAACTTTACAGCCGAAGTACAGTGGAAATCACTCTTATTTTGTCAAGTATGCCTCAAGATGATCTTGTGAAATTAATCGCAACCTTACCAACATCATGAAAAGGCTCTAAGAAAAAAATCCCCCCTGCACGTGTTATGGTTGAGTCATGCTTTCTGACCTACATGCAGAAAACCACTAACTAAACCATTTAACTTTGAAAGATGCAAAGTGAATCGTTCTTTTCTGAAATCATTATCAGAAATTTTAAAATGTGCAGACTTTGTTTGTCGTTCTTTTCTGAAATCATTATCAGAAATTTTAAAATGTGCAGACTTTGTTTGCAACAGTTGAGAAAGTAACTAATCCTCCAACGACATTAGCTGCTGAACTAAACTCCACCAGGGCCTGCAAAGCATTTGTCATCTTTTTTACTGAAAAAATTCTAACAATCAGACTTTCAGTCCATACTTCAGTACAGAACCCACTACCAATTTCATCCCCAATCAACACCAATGTAGAGAAAATGTCTGTATCCCATGAGTTACACCAAATAGACCTTGATGAAATCATTAAGCAATTAAGCTCCTCCTTTTGCTGCCTTGATGTATTATCCAAGGCGTTTGAAAAAAAGTTTTCCTTGTCATCTGATCATCTGATCTGTTTCAAATAGTTAACACATCCCTCCTTTCAAGTGTCTTCCCCCAGGCTTTAAAAGCAGTTATCAAGCCAGTACTAAAGAACAACCTGGACAACACACTGATGCAGAACTACAGACCAATCTCTAATCTTCCATTCGTCAGCAAAATTATTGAAAAAGCTGTGTTTCAACAGTTAAATAGTTTCCTTACAATGACCGATCGCTTAGATCATTTTCAGTCTGGTTTCCATGTTCATCACAGCACTGAGATTGCCCTCGTCAAAGATTTGAAGGACGGTTTTTTCAGTACAGACTGTGGTAGAAAAACAGTGCAGGTTCTGTTGGACGTTCTGTTGGACGAAGAACAGGGATTTGTTTGTTTCTGTAGGAAACATTTAATCAAAACAAACAGGAATTACATGTGGGGTCCCCCAGGGCTCCATCCTGGCCCTCTTCTATTTAATATCTACATGCTCCTACCAGCCCAGATTATAACAACCAATAATATTAATTACCACAAGTATGCAGATAATACTCAGCTGTACATTACAATGTGACCAGGTGACTATGAACCGATCCAAGCACTAATTAAAATAATCAAGCAAATCAATAGTTGGATGTCCCATAACTTCCTCCATCGAAGAGAAACAAAACTGAAGTAGTTATTTTTTTTACCTAAAGAGGAATGAGCATGAATCACTACACAGCTTCAATTAATCCAGCTAGAATCTACTGATCAGGCGCATAATCAAGGTGTAATTATGGACTCAGACCTGAACCTCCAGAGTCACATTAAGGCAATAACAAGGTCAGCCTTCAATCACCTGAAGAACATTTCTAGGACTAATGCCACAAAAGGACCTTGAAAAACTCCATGAGTTCATCTTTAGTCAGGTTGATTACTGCAACAGTGTCCTCACAAGTCTTCCTAAAAAGTCAACCAGACAGCTACAGCTAATCCAGAACTCTGCAAAAATCCTTACACTGGTTCCCTGTAGCTCAGAGAATAGACATTAAAATACCCCTGCTAGTTTATAAATCTCTAAATGTTTTGGCTCCAAAGTATGTTGAAGACCTGTTGTCACTATACCAACCCAGCAGACCACTCAGATCCTCCAACTGTAGTTTACTAAACATCATTAGAAGCAACTTTCAGTTTATATGCCGCGAAATTTTTAATAAACTTCTAGATGTTTGCAAAGTTGCTGAATCGTTCAACTCTTTTTACTCTTTTAAATCAAAGATTAAAACTGCAATGTTAAGAGCTGCCTTTGAATAATGTTCTAATATTTTTTTTAATAAATTTTCTTTCTATGCTTTTCCTGAATTACTGTTTTTAATCAAATGCTCTCCAACAAATCATGTAAAGCACCTTGAAATATTTTTCTTTTATTGATTATCATGTACTGGCGACCTGTCCAGGGTGTACCTCGCCTCTCGCCCGTTGACATCTGAAGATAGACGCCACCCCCGAAAATACCAGAAAATGGATAGACGGATGTATGATTGTCATGTTTTAACTAAATTGCTGTTTCTAATTTTCATACTTTTACATCCATCCATCCATCTTCTTCTACTTATCCGGAGTTGGGTCGCGGGGGCAGTAGCTTAAGCACGGAGACCCAGACTTCCCTCTCCCCGGCCACTTGGGCCAGCTCCTACGGAGGAATCCTGAGGCGTTCCCAGGCCAGCCGGAGAAATAGTCACTCCAGGGGGTACTGGACCTTCCTCTAGGCTTCCTCCTGGTGAGACGTGCCCGGAACAACTCACCAGGGAGGCGTCCAGGAGGCATTCTGACCAGATGCCTGAGCCACTTCAACTGGCTCCTCTCGGTGTGGAGGAGCCAGTTGAAGTGAGCCCCCTCCGGATGACCGAGCTTCTCACCCTATCTCTAAGGGAGAACCCAGCCACCCTGGGGAGGAAACTCATTTCAGCAGCCTGTATCCATGATCTCGGTCTTTCGGTCACCACCCAAAATTGGTGACCATAAATTAGGGTAGGAACGCAGATCAACCGGTAAATCGAGAGCTGAGCGGAAAGGTAAAGCTGAGACCTGATCCTGAGGCCACCAAAACGGATCCCCTCAACATCGTCTAGAAATCCTGTCAATAAATGTTATGAACAGGATTGGTGACAAAGGGCAACCTTGGCAACCCCCCACAGGATTCCCCGAGGGACACGGTCGAACGCCTTCTCCAAGTCCTCAAAACACATGTAGACCGGTTGGGTGAACTCCCACACACCCTCCAGGACCCTGTTGAGGGTGTAGAGCTCGTCCAGTGTTCCACGGCCAGGACAAAACCGCAATGTTCCTCCTGAATCCGAGGTTCGACTATCCGTCAGACCCTCCTCTCCAGAACCCCTGAATAGACCTTACCAAGGAGGCTCCGGAGTTTAATCCCCCTGTAGTTGGAACATACCCTGTGGTCCCCCTTTTTAAAGAGGAGGACCACCACCCCGGTCTGCAAATCCAAGCCAATCAGAGCTGACTCACCTCCAGGTAGTGGTCGTTGGACTGTCCCGCCCCTCTTTTCTGTTTTGCTATTTTGCCCAACCACACCTCTCAGGTCTCACTGTCATTGTCCACGTGAGCGTTGAAGTCCCCCAGCAGTATGAGGGAGTCCCCAGAAGGATCTCTCTCCAGCACCCCCTCCAAGGACTCCAAGAAAAGAACAGCCTTGCACACAAATCACTTCAAAATAAAAGCACCAAAAAACAATAAAAATGCAACATACATAAAGTGCAAGGTGCTGGTTTACAGTCCTGTGACACCAACATTCATGCAAGAAAAAAAATCAGAAACAAACAACATTTATTTAACACATACCTGAATTTACATACAGGTGAGTTAAAGTATATTTCCCCTCACATTTAAATTATATTTAACTTTAACGTAAGTAGTGTGGTAAGGTAACCATCCCATTTGATTTTTGGGCCCTGGATCAAGCTCAGACACTGACTCTATCTTGTGCTCCTTTAGAACATCGCCTCTGAGTGACACAAACAATGAACCTCAGTGTGCAGAGCCTTCTGCCTCAGGCGCGCAGCAGCTACCAATCTGCAGTGCCATGTTATCTCTTGCCCGCCATTCAATGGCTAACAACCTCCTCCACAGCTTGCTTTACTCCACACATCATCTTCACTCAGGAACACAAACACACACCATCGCTCAACACCCGCAGTGCTGGGTGTTTTTAATGTCCTGATGAGAAACTGTTCAGGCAGGAACTCCCTCTGCACATTTAGCCAAGGAGCATTATGTGGTTCAGCACCACAGAGCTAGTCACAGCAGGCATAACAATGGTGACTTCATCGGGTTAGTTTGAATATGTACTATATTCAGTCACTGTGAGCTTAAAATAGAAAAAAAGGAAGCTCATAGTAGAGAAAAGCGGTGGCTATGGTGAGCACAGCTAAATATTGAAGCTATAATTGATGGTTGAAATTTACCAGGATAACAGAAGATGATTGTAGATGGCCGGTTTTCTAGAATTATCGCTACTGAGTCATGCAAGAATCATTAAAATAAAAGTTTTTTCTTTTCAGAGATCACACAAAACATTTTTGAAAGCTTGGAAAAAAAAAAAAATCTTGCATCTTTAAAGTTTTTCTACAACCTTTCTTTATGGTCATCTGCATAAACAAGATGTTGTTGCTTTGGTGAGGAGCACTAAAGACAGCATTTTCAGGTTCTCTCTTTCCATTTTTCTCTTGTTGACAAAATGTAAGATAAAAACAATTAGAGAACTCTCCTTTGGATGAGAATAATGATTGCCTAAGACTGACATGTCTGTCAGCCTATCTTATGCTGGAAAATCAACTGAGTGTCCAACTAGTGACATCACTGGTTGAAAGTTGAGTGCTAGAGATGTCTGCACCGCCTCTACAGGCAGAGTGGCATACCCCGGTAGATTTTCAAACACACCCTCGTCCTTCTCACTGCTAATGGCTGCTTCGGTTTTTGGCAGCTTAAATCACATTTTTTGTTGGATTTTTTACTTTCTCTGTGAAAACGGCTGTTTGGCTGCAAGAATTACAGGATTTTATTCTACATTCATGCGGAGTGTAGTGTTGGGGTGCAGGAGGCTTTATAGGGTTTATAGAGAAACGAGCCGTTTCACTTCGTGGTCTAACATTAATGCCAGGATACACGTTAAATTTCAGGACAAATTAATACTGTATAACACCAACGGTAACATTTTATCATATACCTTTCTATCCCAGAAGTTGAAAGCTGTAAAATATCATGATATAGTCGCTTTAAAGTCACCATATCTTCTAAATTTCAAATTACACTTTTCACTTTGTTTTTCTCTTAAGTAAGATAAAATATTTCTTAGGGTTAGTTTCAAAGAGACAAAGTGGACATGTAACAAGCAAAAAAATAGGCATAGACATAATTGCGACACATTGCTAAAATTGGGCAGATGAGAAGCCAATTATGGGCCTTTTGTACTTTCAGTTTCCGTAGTGACACACTGTCAAACTGCTGAAGTGATCTAAAAAGTTGCAATTTCTGAGGAACCAAAATTACAAACAGAATTCATTTAGAAGTCCAAAACATGGACTGACAACCAATGTTATTGTGGTTCTTTCATGTTCTTATGGAGTTTTGTTTTTAGATACATTTTTTGTTTTTCCCCCATCAACTTTTGTTCATTAACAAATTACATACATGTCCAAGGTAATGCTTTAGCAACACAAAACATCAAATGGATAAAAGTTGTGTCCTCAAGAGGAAACCTGATGTTGGAGGACAGTTCTTTACAGCTACATTAACATTTCATCTCATGTTTCAGTCACTTAGACTAAATATTCTGTGCTACGCTGAGGATTAACCTCATCCATCATTCTGAGGGGGAAAAAAAACATTAGCTTATGCTTTTAATTTGTGTTTCAGAATGAATTATTCAATGAGGAATTCATTATTTTGACAGGACCTATGTCTCATCTACAACTTCCTATTTACCATTCTCTGAGGGCTTGGGAAAGCTCTCAGAATAATTGAATTGTGGTTTTAGAGGATCCGAGCCTTCTATCTCCATCTCACTGTACTTTACAAAGACAACTCCTCTGGTCTCCCATGATTGGACTGGACGTAAGCTGTGTTAGAGTGGTGCAGAGAAAAAAACTGTCCAATTTGGATGCAACTTTGGTCGCATGCAGTTGATGTGAACCAATATAGTGCCAGTTCACGGTAAAAAAGTGGAACACAACACAAACGGGCCCAACTCATATTCTGTCATACATAATCCAGTATGTACAAAATGTATTTTTCCCATATAGCCTATTTCCCACAAAGCAGTTCATCCAGGTTTATAAACTTTGTTTCTCACTCACACTCCTCTGAGTATATATACCCCTGGATTTTTTTCAGTCAGGATGGAACCTTTTTGAACCTTCTGATGTCTTAATGAAGTTTTAATAAATGTTTTTTTCAAATCTATTCCACAATAATCTCGTCTACATCCTGTCTGGTTTTGAGTTCTCAAGAACTGAAACTAATCACAGTACGTGCATCATCTGGTTGGAGGTCATAAATCTGAAGAAAAGGAATCAGGAAAGCACATAAAGAATGTGGAAGGAGATTACACAGTTAATGGCAGTAAGAGTGGCATTAGTGGCTCTTTCAAAAAAAAAAAGGGACCCAGCTAAGTGCAGGAGAACTTAACCAGGGTATGTTATATAGACAACCAAAAATGGGGCTAAATTTTTGTATTGGACTGGCCTGAAAAGACCATTTTCTGGACCATTTCAGGAACCAAACGCACCTGCCTTGGGGTTTGCAATCTGAAATGGCCCGGTTGAGTCGCTGGGAGGGACTTGTGGTTTACTCATGCTTTTTGGTTGTAACTCATTGGGAAATGAGATCTGCATGTCACCAAACTACCATCATTTGTAAAATTGGAAGAGTTTCTGGTGAAGCACAAGTGAAGGATAAAGAAATAAGATAAGCTACAACAAGTGGACAAACCACCTTTCTGTATAACAAACCGAAACACGCAACTATCCCAACTTCTGAATATGTCTAATTATGTTGAGGTATGAATTCCTGTGGCCATGCACAACTTCTGAAGAAGAAAACTGTAGCTAAGAATACAAGATAATGACCACCTTCACCTGTATCGCTACCACAAAGAAACCCCAGCTATGTCCTTTTTCCAGCAACAATCAGTGGCATTGATTAAGCTAAATTTATACCTGCTTGCTGCATGATATTGACACAGAGGGATCCACAAATAATCTGACTATTTAAGCCTATTAAGAATTACAGAGGACACAGCAAAACAGCAAGGCTCACAAAATAAAACCTTACTCTGCTTACTGCCTGTCTGAGTCCCACTGTGGAAATGTCAGTCAGTTAAAATGAAAATCTTTGAGTCAGATTTGATTTGGACTGACGAAGGTCACTGGAAGCGACAAGCCAACTAATTCACAAAATAAAGATCGATTTTGATTGCTTGATGTCATTTTGCAGCTTCACTTTCTTGCAATATTTTCCAGCTGCCGGGGATGACACCGTGTTTGACTTAACTCACAAACATTACTTGACAGCTCATTCCATGAGTGCAGATGAATGTCACCTTGAGGTTCACTAATGAAGAGTAAGTCTCACATCCTGTAACCGTGAAACAGGAAGACATTAAAGTCACATTAATCGGCTAACTCAACCTCAAAGCCGGTGTTATATGAAAAATCATCTGAAAAACTGCAAAGATGGAGTAATGTTTCCTCAGGGCCTCCTTGGTGTTATTTTTAAAGACACAAAAATTGTGCTCATAAATCTTTATATTTATTATTTTTTGGTTTTCTTTTCTTATGTAGCATTCTTCATATGATTTTTACTCTAAGTGGATGAAATTCACCTTCACCAAACTGACTCTGTTAACCAGTGGATAGTATTACACGTTGAAAGCAGCATTTACTACGGATTATGTGCGTTTATAATTTGCCATCACAGTGTTGTGGACTGTATGTTTCACTATTTTATTTGCTCTGCAGTCAAATATAGCCTCTATTGAATTTCCTTTCAATCTAAACAATGCCTTGTAGTCCAGAATGAGCGTGGAAAATTAATTTCCAAGAATTTCTTTTAAAAATACAGCCATTTGTTCCTATTTATGTCAAAAGCTGAAAATTACAGCAAATGGATGCCGAAACAACTTTTATCATTGTAGAAATCTATTCAAGCATCATCTTTTGCAACACCAAGAACATAAGCTCTGCAACAAACTTATTACAATAATTATCTACCTGAATGGTTACAGAATCGCTAGTGAGAGGAATGAAAATGGCCAAGCATAGCTGAGGAGCAAAGTTTCAAGGATGTAAAATATTTTATTACCAAAACAACAATTGGTCACCTGTGGCTTAATAAATTATTTAGAAAAAATTGTTAAAACAAGAGGATGAAGTTGTAAAAACTGCTTTACTACCGTTAAAACTTAGCCTAAATGTAAATGGGCACAAATAAAATAATGATTTATCAAATCATTGTGTTTTTTTTCTTTATTAATGTTTTAAAAAGGTTTTGCAAAGTGAAGCAATTGTATTAGAATGAAATATTCTTAATTTAGTCAAGCTAAGACAATGATTTAAACGTTGCCATTTCCTTTCTCTCTGTCAAAAATGTCACTTAACTGCACTTAAAAAGTAGCTTCAGCTGAATCAGGTCGGTCTGAGGACAGTATATGTGAAAGGTCTTTTTTTATTTTGTAATAATCCCTTTCTAAACATGTTAAATACAGAATACAGATTAAATGGAAAGGCAACAATAAGAAATTATATCCCTGTTCAACCATCCCAAGCAGGTTGGAAAAAAAACTGTTTTATAGTAATGCTGTAAAAAAGAAAAAGTTAAAAGTGTGGCTCTTTAAACTAGTCGATAAGTAAAAAAAATGGAAAGGATGACAAGCAGACAAAGAGGAGAAAGGTTGTCTTTGAACATTTTGTATATATAGGTGGAAAAGGACAACATTCATATTCACATTAAGGATTGAATTTACCTAATCTAAAGACTTTCTAAATTTATCGAAGTTACTACCATACTGAAAGTGCTGAAACTGTTTTTAACTTAAAGTACGTCCCTTTAAAAGACAAAGATTTTCTTATAATAAGTGCCCTTTTCCTGTGGATGTTTCATGCTAATTAACCCAACAAATTAAGTTTCAAATGTCAAGTAAGATTGAATGGGCAAGTGGTATTTCTGCCCTCATTAAGGATATTTTTAATTGCTATGCTTGCTCTGCAGCTTTTAGCAAGTTGCTAAAGGTCTAAAATAAGGGTCTGGTCATTTAGCTGGAAAATTTAAGTTTGCAGGTTGGGATTGCTATTACAGTTTTAATTGCCGTTCTTCAAATGTTATGTCTTATCTGACAGGTTTCTCCTTAAAATGATAAATATATGGAGTTTGATTTTAATCTTACAGCATGTCCCTGTGTAATAAAGCAATTATCTCAACAATGATTGATCACATTTTTCAAGTTTAATTTCACAAGCCAACGTTGACTCTTTACTGACAATTTATGTGTGCTTTGTTTGACTTTTAGACCTAATGCAAAGAACCTTTGTTCTTATTGAAGTCATAGTGATAATAGAATGCTTTATCAGATTGGGAAAATGTTGGATCTATCTATTTAGTTATCAGGACAATCTTGTTTATTTGTTTTTATTTTATTTTTATTTCTTTTTTGTTTACGGAGATCATGCCTCATGCTTTGATCAATCAGAAAAAAAAGTGAGCAGCTCATTTAAAGGGGTTTTTGGACTTTTCCTCTGGTACTGCAGTTTTCTCATAAAAATCCCACAAAAGTGGTTTTTGGCTTAATTCACGCATGTCTGAATAATCCTCCTGAATTCTGCTCTCTAAGCAGCTGCCCCTCCCTCTCCTAAAAATCAACTGAGTGTTCAACTAGTGACATCACTAGTTGAAAACAAGTTGATGTTGAGGTGTCTGCACCGCCCCTGCAGGCAGAGCAGCTTATCTGTGAAAAAATTCAAACATCAGTCACAAACTAGGAATTTTTCTCGGTACAATCGTGCAACATAAAACATTTAACATAAATAAAAATAAAATAGATAAAAATAAAAAGAATGAGCTATAAGGCTACGGTCTTTATAAATATTATAATCTATATGTATATAAAAGAACTATGAAGAGATAAACATCCTTTTAACATAAGAACAGCAGCAGGGTTCACCATTCACAGATGTGCAGGTGAATGACAGCAGCAGATCTAAGTGTGGTCAGACCACACAGTGCAGTAAAATAAAGTTACGTAGTGCAGATGGTTCTATCCTACATGGGTCTTTAACTGAACTATCGGGTCTTGTTATTGTTCATGAGTCTGATGGCGGAGGGGAAGAAACTGTTCAGGTGGCGGGAGGTGTGGGTCTGGATGGACCGTAGCCTCCTGCCTGAGGGGAGGAGGGAGAATAGTCGGTGTCAAGGGTGAGAAGAGTCAGCTGTGATCCGACCCACACGCCTCCGGGTCCTGGAAGTGAACAGGTCCCGGAGGGATGGGAGCCTGCAGCCAATCACCTTCTCAGCAGCACGCACGATGCGCTGCAGTCGGTGTCTGTCCCGGTCTGCGGCGGCGGGGAACCACACGGTGATGGAGGAGGTGAGGATGGACTCGATGATGGCCGTGTAGAACTGCACCAGCATCTCGGTCGGCACCTTGAGTTTCCTCAGCTGCCGCAGGAAGTACATCCTCTGCTGGGCCTTCTTGATGAGGGAGCTGATGGTTGGCTCCCACTTGAGGTCCTAGGTGATGGTGGTGCCCAGGAAACGGAAGGAGTACACGATGGAGTTGGGGGTGGGAGAGTCCATCAGGGTGAGGGGATACGGTGGGGCTGTGACTTTCCTGAAGTCCATGATCATCTCCACTGTCTTCTGGGCGTTCAGCTCCAGGTTGTTGTGACTGCACCAGGAAGCCAGCCGGTCCACCTCTCTCCTGTAGGCGGAATCATCACCGTCCGAGATAAGTCCGATGAGGGTGGTGTCGTCCGCAAACTTGATCAGCTTTACGGACCGGTGACTGGAGGTGCAGCAGTTTGTATACAGCGAGAAGAGCCAGGGGGAGAGTACACAGCCCTGAGGAGTCCCAGTGTTTGTAGTCCGATTGTCCGAGACAATCTTCCCCAACCGCACGTGCTGTCTCCGGTCCGACAGGAAGTCAGTGATCCACCTGCAGAGGAAGTCGGGCACGCTGAGCTGGTAGAGCTTGTCTCGTAGCAGTCCAGGGAGGATGGTGTTGAAGGCAGAGCTGAAGTCCACAAACAGGATCCTGGCGTAGGTTCCTGGGGAGTCCAGATGCTCCAGGATGAAATGGAGGGCCAGGTTCACTGCATCATCCACAGACCTGTTGGCTCTGTAGGCAAACTGCAGTGGGTCCAGGAGGGGGGCGGTGATGTCCTTGAGGAGGGGCAGAACCAAGCGCTCAAATGACTTCATGACCACAGACGTCAGCGCCACCGGCCTATAGTCATTAGGTCCTGTGATCCGTGGCTTTTTGGGCGACAGAGCGCCAGGGAGGTGATGAAAATGTCCGTGAACACGGGGGCCAGCTGATCCGCGCAGTGTCTCAGGGTGGAGGGGGAGACACCGTCCGGCCCGGGGGCCTTCCTCCTGTTCAGCCTCAAAAACTGTCGGCGCACATCCTCCTCTTGGATGGAGAGGGCAGGGGGGGAGGAGGGGGGGTCTGAGGAGTCCTTTGATGAAGTGCTGGGGTCGTTGATGGTTGGGGTGATGGTGGGGGGAGGAGCAGAGGTGTGAGGAGCAGACGGCTGTTCAAAGTGGCAGTAGTGTGTATTCAGGCCCTGGGCGAGAGTCCGGTCGTACAGGGCCTGGGGGGCTTTGGGCTTGTAGTTTGTGAGAGCCCTCAACCCCCTCCACACGGCTGCAGAGTCATTGGAGCTAAAGTGTTCCTGTATACGGTTGGAGTACACAGATTTTGCTCTTCTCACTTCACTAGTGAAGTGGTACTTTGCTCGTCTGTATGTACTCCAGTCCTCGCTCCGCCACGCTACTTCCTTCTCCTCACGTAGGCGCCGGAGCTTGGGTGTGAACCAGGGCTTGTCATTGTTATAACAAATCCTGGTGCGCGTTGGGATGATGCGCGTCTCATTGAACTGAATGTATGAGGTCACAGTGTCCGTATACTCGTCCAGATGGTCCGTGGCTGCTCCAAACGCTCCCCAGTCTGTCGTCTCCCAACATGAGCGCAGCTCCTCCACAGCTTCAGAGGTGTATTTCCTTGTTGTTATCACCGCAGGCTTGGCCAATTTCAGTCTCTGTCGGTATGAGGGAATTAGGTGCACCATCACGTGATCTGATAGTCCGAGGGCAGCACGCGGCACAGCATGATACGCTCTGCTGACTGTAGTGTAGCAGTGATCCAACGTGTTCTCCTCTCTGGTCGGGCATTTAATGAACTGTCTATACTTTGGTAATTCCTGGCTCAGGTTTCCCTTCTTAAAGTCACCAAGCACGATAACAAGAGAGTCCGGAAAAGACCGCTCCGCATGTAATATCTGGCCTGCAAGCGTGCGCTGAGCCTCGTGCACGTCCGCGCTCGGCGGAATGTAGGCAGCCACCAGAATGAATGAAGCGATCTCACGCGGTGAATAAAAAGGCTTACAGTGAATGAAAAGATATTCCAGAGAAGGAGCGCAGTGTTGGGAGATCACAGTCAAATCCATGCACCAGCTGCTGTTGATGTAGAAGCAAACGCCACCGCCTTTTGTTTTGTTGGAGAGCTCCGCGTTGCGATCCACGCGGAGGAGATGGAAGCCTTCCAGGTGAAGCGCGCTGTCCGGGACACTCGCGCTTAGCCACGTCTCCGTGAAGCACAAAACACAAGACGAGGAAAAGTCCTTGTTACTTCTCATCAGCAGCGCTAGTTCGTCCATCTTGTTGGGAAGTGAGCGGACGTTTGAGAGAAAGATGCAAGGTAAAGGCGTGCGCGCGCCCCGTCTGCGCAGGCGGACGAGTGAACCCGCTCGCTTTCCACGGCGCCGTTTCCCTCTTTTGGTCAAAAAATGGACCAGGTCCGCAGCTGATGCTAAAAAAACTGGTAATAAGTCCGTAGGGGTGGTAGTTCTAATGTCCAGAAGCTCCATGCGGATATAAGAGCACGCAGACGAACAGTTAACGCACAATAACAAACAAAACAGAGCGCACGAAAGCACCACGGCTGCCATCCTCGGCGCCATCTTAGATACCCTCCTCCCCCACCCTTCTCACAGTTTATGGCTGCTTCGGTTTTTGGCAGCTTAAAACAAGTTTTTTGTTGGATTTTTTACTTTCTTTGTGAAAATGCCTGTTTGGCTGCTTTGATTACAGGATTTTATTCTACATTGCTAAAGAACAGCAGCTGGATCACAGAACAATGACGCCTGATGGACAGAGAAGTGGCTACATGCTAATGCTAATGTGTGTTAGCCTTTTTTCGAGATGATCATGTGATCTTATACCAGCATTGTGTGGTTAATTAATTGATCTGTAGCATCTCAGAATGTTCAGTAAACAGGTGCAAACAACACCCACAGCTTTTTTATATACTGGGCTGGAAAGATCTGCTTAGTGGATGGGCTCTGTCTAAAGCCTGGAGTTTTAGCAACTGAGAAAGGCTTTATTGACCCTGTCTTTTACAAAAAAATAAAATAATAAATAAATAAACCAAATGTCTGAGCCCTTAATATAACAGAGTTTCATTGTGGGGGAGAAACAAGCAGTTTCACTTTGTGGTCTAACATTAACTACAGGATACAAGTTAAATTTCAGGACAAATTAATGCTGTATAACATCAACGGTAACATTTTATCATATCTATGTCTATCCCAGAAGTTGAAAGCTGTAA
This sequence comes from Apricaphanius iberus, assembly GCA_028564705.1. Taxonomy (NCBI): domain Eukaryota; kingdom Metazoa; phylum Chordata; class Actinopteri; order Cyprinodontiformes; family Aphaniidae; genus Apricaphanius; species Apricaphanius iberus. The sequence goes on along the minus strand of JAPXFQ010002679.1, from coordinate 167,387 downwards.
AAATATCATGATATATTCCCCTTAAAACATCTCCAGAAACACACTCTCTAATTTAGCTCTGCAATTCATCGTGTCCTGCGTGGTGTTTTGTCCCATGCCTCCTCGCTTTCTCCCCAAATATGAGATGCAATATTTGTCTTTGCATAGTATATAACTTTCCAATTTTCTCCTAAAACCTCATGAAACCTAATCTAATTTTCTGTTCTGCAGACAGAGTAGAGCATAGCAGAGCAGTGTAACTCACACACAGCAAAAGTTGGGGAGTTAAATTATCAGAGTTAAAATATTTTGAGTTATTTTAACACCACCAGAGTTATTTCAACCTTTTCGGTGTAAAATTTTAATCACGGCTGGAGTTATTTATCTGAGTTGATCTCACTGGTGTTAATCTACCTCAGATCAGACTTAAATAAACTACCATCCTTGCAATTCAAAGTCAAGTGTTATTTATTTGGTGTTAAATGGATGAAGAGTGCCAGTTCAGAGTGAATTTTAACTCCATCCAAACATTAATAAGCTCCACCCAGAGCCCATACATTTTGTTGTACACCGCAACGACTTATGGGTATGCTTTTGTGTTAATTGTAAAATTTCTCCTTTGTACATTATAGTTTGTGCCCTAGATGTAGCCGTGCTCCTTGGTTATTCTTTGAGTTATGTTGTCAGTGTTTGATGGTTATTGTCCGCGCACCATGATAGAGACGGCGGTGCACGGGAGTTTGGTTTCTGCCTTGATCAACTGAACTGTGGGTGAACTTTTCAATCAAGTGACTTTTTTAATGAGTAGTGTCACACAAGCTTTCCTTCTTGCTTGCTCATGACTATAAATAATTCTTTGTTTGTTAGAAATAAGTATTTGTAAAAACATATATATATATATATATATATATATATATATATATATATATATTAACTCAGATTAGTGTTAAAAACACACTTTTAGGTGTATCAAAATAACACTGTGTATGTTAAAAATTAACACTACGAGAGAAAGGGAACAACACAATCGTGAGTTAAAAGTGCACTTCTGTGGTGTCATAAAACAACTCCAAGGGTGTCAAATGTTAACACTATTAAAGAGTTAAAATATTAACACATTTCAAAGTGTCATTTTAACTCAAAATCCGTGAACTATATAAACTCAGAAGAAGTCTTAAAATGAACACTGTGGGAGTTAAGTTAACACACGCGATTTTACTGTGCAGACTTAATTTGACTTTTCATTTAGGATGTATGCCTGAGTAAAGAAAGTAGCAGGAACCTGTCAAGTACCTTATAAGAAATATTAAGATGCAAAACCGATGATAGATATAATCACCATATAGCGGTTAATATGAAAATATTGAAAGTTTGCATCAGTGTCATCCTGCCCTGCTGACTCAGAACAAAGACCAACCCTCCTCTAGATGATTTTTAAAATCTTAATGAGTTTTAAATTTTCTGTGAAGGGGGTCTGGCCTTGGATTATCCTGCTGTCTGGGTTCGTTTTGCTACGATCTCCTTTAAATCATAATTACATGCTTTTTAGACAACTTTAGTCCAACACCTACTTCTGATAGTAGTTAAAGTAAAAGATGTATTTCCAACTCTACAAGCAAGCTCTGATTTTTAAACATTATGGAATTATGTAATCCTTGCACATTTATTTAAGAAATAGCATAATCATATTTTCACTATATAAACACAAAAATATTTCTAAGATTATTTTGAGGTATTACAGAAAATTTTTGATTAGTTTTCAACTGGCAAAACACATTTACACAAAAAATATATATTTAAAACTGAGTTCATTTTTTATGTTTTAGGTATGTTTTAGTATTTACAGTGAAATATTATAAAAGTGGAAAATGGAAAGGGTGGTAAAGGCCACAGCTGTCATTCTTACTACACTAACAAAAATGAGAGCCGACTAACTTAACTGGTCAATCAATTGAGCTTTCTAAATGTTTCCTCCAGATTTCTGACAGTCTCTTGCGTTCACAGTATTTAGCATAAATGTCAGTGAGACAGGAGGAGATTTTCTTAGGCAGGAGGTTGAACTCTGCTTCAACCCTCCAGTTTATTGCAATGACAGCAGCAGGAGAGAATGAGACAGACATTTAAATCTATAAAAATGATCCCTAAGCAAATTTTTTGTCACCTCAGAATAAGTTTTTAATTAACTTTAATGTCAGATTTAAGTCGATTGTCACCAATGCAGACATTTAAACTAAAACCAAAATCTTTGATGTTTGAGAAGTAATTCTGTTTTTAAGTAATTTTACAAAGTTTAGCTCTGATGTAAGGACTACTAACAAATGTGTTTTAATTTGTGAAAATGAAAATGATTTTGGGTAAAGAGGTCCTATAACATCTTTAAAATGTGTGATAAATTTGCTGAACTTTTGTCCATCATAGTGCGTGTGCATTGGGTTAGTTTTGTATGACGTAACTTTAATTTTAATTATTTTTTCTTTTGAAGGATCAAATCCCTTTCTTTGAATAAAATGTCAAGGCTTCATTGATACCATTAAAGTTGATCAAATAATAATTTATCAAAATAATTAGAAGGGAAGCCATATTATCAGTTTTGCTTTGAGTTTGAAGCATCTGTCTATGTTTGTAGACAATGGTTTATTGTTATGTTAATTGATATCAATTTAACACAATAGGGGCTTTTCAGCTATCGGAACTTCTGGGTAATTTTACCAAACCTTTACCTATGTGGATGTCTCCGCTTCACCAGGCTAGTCTGACGAGTATCAGCTATGTATCAAGGTATATATTCGCATATGGCCCAATGGGGTAGTTGGTTCAGGAACTGTGATTATTTATGCTGACTGGTTGTAACTCAAACATCGCCAAACAACCGGCTTCGTAAAACTGGAGGAGTTACTGGTGAAGTAGTTCATAATATATAGCAAATAAAAACGCAACAATCATCCCACTTTCTTCAGTTGTTGATCACTTAGTATTTCAGAAAAGATGCATTTAAATGAACCTGAATTACTTATCGTTCTGCCTTTTTAAGACAAGAAAGATCTTAAAAAACAAACAAAGATAAAGTAATTCACCATGGGAGACAAAATTAACTTATTCACTAAACAAACCTGAAATTTCAGTAGTAGAAACGAGCTTATTACCAAGCTGTACATGAACAATGCTGCTCTTCAATGATGTTTCTCCAAAAGCTTGTGAAAGGTGATTGATACCAAATGAAGATTCTCCTTCTTGCTATGTGATCTTTTCATATAACACCAGTTTACAATTTTGCACATAGCCCTCCATGGCACAATGCAGGGCTATCTGAAGGCTCATCGAAGATATATTAACTGTTGTTGCCTCCAACAGTTAGAGCCTCATGAGTAACCGTTTCGTCACTGACCGCTCTTATTGAAAACATGCAGTTAGCAGTAGTGGCTTGTGTGAGTCAGCAACAGCAATAAGGGAAGGCGGAGCTTAGCAGGACTGAGCAACAGGTCAGATTGGAATTCTACAGTGTCAAATGTGTAGGAGGGATATTTTCCTATGGCATTGTCTTAATATGTCCTTGACACAAGAGGCAGATATGGCATCTGTGTTTACTCTTTTATAGAATAGTAGCAAAGTCCACAATCTATAATTGTATGGGATGGAGGGGTGGATTGATTGATTCATTGATTGGTTGATTGATTGATTGGTTGATTGGTTGATAGATAGATAGATAGATAGATAGATAGATAGATAGATAGATAGATAGATAGATAGATAGATAGATAGATAGATAGATAGATAGATAGATAGATAGATAGATAGATAGATATAGATTCATGATCCTGTTCTGTTTTTTTTATTTTTTTATTTGAAGGTCAATGTATCTTAATGAGGAAGCATGAGTCTAATAATCGTGGAACTTTAACATTTAATATTAAATTCTTTAAAAAGTTAAACCAATGATGTCATTTGTCCCCTACAAATTTAGCTTTTTTGACATGGGAGGATAGAGAAGGTTGAAAGGACAGGACTGCTCGATCAATGTAAATCCCCTCCACATTCCGAGGTTACAGGGGTGCATCCATAAATCATCTGGAAAGACGGTGAACAGATTGAATTGTCACAACTCCGGCTGGAACAGACAAGGTGAATGAGAAAGGAATGAGCTGCTGTCTTCCTCTCCTGCATTCAGTACAGAGATAGACTGCCTTTAGAGAAATGTGGGCACAACAGAGTAATATATGTTTGACTCGTGTTTGGGTGGCAGGGAGGATCGAGCTGAGGTGTCATGTGGCTGTATTAGGATTTAGTCATTTTTAAATTAGCTTTTTTCCACATTGCTGTTTAAGATGCAGGTCCCGAGTTTTCTCCTGCATATAGAAGAGAGGTTAATATAGAACGGGTCATTTACAGGAATAATCCAATTTACTCAACCAATCTGCTAATAAATGACTGAGAAGATAAAGAGACTTGTTAGATATAAATCTAGATGAAATGTTCTGAAACAGATTTTTTTCAAGTAACAAAACAAACAGTCATTTGGAGGAACAAAGTGCTTCAAGAAGAAAACCAGATGTGTCCAACTTTGAGTTCTCATCTGAAGCTGTAACTGAGGTCAGGAACAAAATATATTTTCAGAGAATATTGCCTCCGCACAATTTTCAGAGCAGTTTGTTTAATGTATTATCGGCAACCAAGGTCAGCCAAAACATGAACATTTCCACAATCACTATGACTATATTTCTGAAATGTGGTGTTGGTATCGTACTCTATACAAATTATGAATCCATTCATGGAGAATGTTTCCTTATATTATCTTCATCTAATGGTTATTTTCTGTGCATTAATAAATAAAACCTTATCATTGCATGATGGATGGAGAGCTCAATAGGAATGCGCCCATATTTCAGATTTTATTTACAAAACATTTTTGGAAATAAGAATATTTTGCCTTTCACCTCTCAATTATGCACTGCTTTCTGTTGTTTTCTGTCTGTTGTTTTTTGTTTTTTGTAATGAAAAATAAAGTGTGTATAAATAAAGAATTTGTGGTTCTTTTGGGAAAAGGCGAATATTTTAAGAGGATGGCAATACTTTTGGAAGGCCATTTGTCAAACAAAAGATAAGTCAGCGGTTTCATAACTGACATTTTTATGTTGTTCTACTCTGTTAAAGTGTTGACTCTATTGTACCTTCTCACTCAGCCCATGGAGATAACTTTTAGACAAACAGAAAAACCCAGCGACATGTTACAATGCAAGTACAGCACACTCAACGAAGAGCATTATCATGACGCAGAGCAAATTGTTTGAATTACTGAGACAGCCTGCTGCCGCCGTCTTCACCTAACATTATCAATTTGCATATGAGTATGCACCATCTGTCTGTGGAGTTGCCCTTTCCAAATGCCATGAAAGGTCAGGAAGCAATAAGTCAAAGTGCCACCCTGCTTGGCAAGGAGGCTCCATTTCACATGATCAGCTATGCACAGAAAATGTAAACAGTAAACATTACTCAAAAAATTGATCAAGAATGGATCGTTATTTCATTCTGTGTTTTACAGTCGGATTTAAGATCCCTGACCTGGGCAGTTCAGTGTAACCTGATATTTTAGATTTCATTACAGACAGCAGTTTGAGCTGCAAAATGATTGGCAGTGGCCATACATGTATTGATGCTTTTTTCTACTATATTCTAATCAATACACATTTTATTTTTATTTATTTTTCTATGAGTGAGCCGGTGATCAGGTTGGAATTGCTTCGAGCTGAATGCCTCTGTGCTGGAAAACACTCTGGAGGATCTTAATTTAAAAACAATCAATAAGCAATGGCTCCTGGTAAAATGGTCATAGAAATGGTTATTGTTTTCTTAATACACAAACATATTTTTTTAGCCTTTTCATGTGCGACTTGTCTTACATTGAAGTACAAAGATTAACTGCCTCCAAGCTGCAAAATAATATTCAGAGCAATTACCAGACAACTGTTTGTGATCAGAAGGAAAAATGCAAAAGAGGAACTGTCATCCTTTATTCAAAGTATAGTGCCCTCTCATTACTGGCAACCCTGCAGAGAATACATTCTACAACATCTTTTTGCTTACTGGATAGCAGCGAGTATTCTCCAAAAAGCCCGAAAGACACAAACCAAGGGTGCTTATCAATTCTCGATGACACAAATTCTCTAGCTTTTTAGGGTCCGGTGTTTCCTGCTGCAGGTTCACTATTTAGGTCTTTAAAGGTTGATTTTGTATCTGATTAACCATTTTTATGTTGATTTGCCGATTTATTATCCTGCTGATAGATATTGTGAAATAGAGAATTTTCTTTTCGAGGCCATCAGATTTCTATCTAAAAGGTTCTGTTATATCAAAGAGTTTATGATGTAATCCACTCTAGCAAGGTCCCCAAAGTAGTTTAAAGAGAAACAGGCCCGCAGCATGACGGTTCCTTTGTCATACCCTTCCTTTTTTACACACCAGCGTCTCTGATAGAGTTAATCAAGAAGTTTAACCTAAAATATCTCTCCAAATAATTATTTCAGTTGGAGTCCCAGTGGAGTTGAGCAAAAACTAAAAATGTACATTAGTAAAAGTATTAGCTAAAAATCTCTTAAACTCTCAGTTTGCACATAGATGGCATGTAATGGTTGTTACAGAGACATGGGATTCTAATTCATAACATGATGCTAATGATGAACATAGGCCATCAACCCACCTTATCCATCACATTTCCTATTTATTTTACATTTTTGAATTGTTTCTTTGAGTGTAGCTGTTAAGATCCTGGTGTGTGGTTGTGTTTTTTTATTTTTTTTGTGGGTGTGTGGTAAACGGCCGATCCAGGTCTGGCACCAATGGGTGGGACTGATGATCTATCAACCATTCCTGGTAGAATCCAGCCATTCTGACTCTGAGTTAGTTAGGGAATGTTTTCAAAAGTTTGCCTCTCTGGCTTCCACATTATGCTGAATTCAATCAACAAACTTAAGCCTCTCCTTTGTCTAGATCAGGGATGCCCGCGGGCCAAAGTTGGCCCCCAAAGTTCATTTTGGCCCGCCAGGGGTTGCCCTGGTCTTACATAAAAGTCCACATCATGCATACATTAGAAGTGAAATATAACAAATTATGTTTAAAATTGAATAACAAGGAACTACAAGGGGCATGTAGAGTAGATGTGTGCACATATTTACAGTTACTTACTTTGTAACACCACAAATAGTCATATTTGATAAATGTAAAGAAAAATACCCCATGAGCCAATTATTTGCTGCCGCACCGGATTGGATAAAACTACTTCCAAATTTGCATCTTATCAAGCAGCTGTTATCAATATGGAGTGGCATAGTCAGTGGTACACAGACAAAAAACATCTTAAAAAAAACTGGGAAGAAGAATATTTTTTTTCACTGATATCAGTGCTGAAAATCAATCAAACAAGGAAGTTTAGGTATGTTTTAAATGGATAAATATGACTTATTTGTCTTCTTTTTTTGACGAAAAGGAATCTTAAACACCTGCATAATAAATAAAAGTACTTTACTGTTCTTTTCTATGTGAGTTTGTATTTTGAGTAAAATTGCTACATTTGGCCTTTCCCCCGATGAGTTTAATTTTGGCTCTCTGAGTTTGGGCACCCCTGGTCTAGATCCTGTTTCTCCTAGGTCGCTGACAGCACCTCTACTCCTTTCAGATCTTACCAGTCATCCACTCTGCTCCTAGCTGAAATCGTATGTCACCTTCCAGTGTACCTCCTGAAATCTGGATCCTTCATTACCCTGAAGGTGCTGAACCTTCACTACGGATCCATAAGACCATACGATATAAACAGATTCATCTCCACATTATCCTCCCCAGTCTAATCACTCCTCTTTCCCCTCCAGACGCTACCCAAAGCTAGAAACTCAAGTCCTGCACATTTGTTGGTTTATTGTAAGGTATGAGGTTTATTTTATTTTACCTTGCATTCTGTGTTCTGTGGGTTAGAAAATTTCACATTAGATCTTCCCAAGTTTTAGTAGCTTTTTTCTTGTAGATGTTTTCTGACTTATAAGGAACTCTGTGTCTGTTACTCGGTCTTCTCTGAATGATCTGTACTTCTCTCTACCATTTTGAATAAATCTTCCTTTGTACCCAATTATATATAGTGAACACTGTTGTGAACTATTAATTAAAAGGTCCTTACTCTGATCAAATTGTGTGATTACATTTATTTTAAGGAAATTTTTAGGTATTACAAAGGTGATACAGGTGATTTTCTTTTTTTGGTAAAGTAATTCATTTTGATTTTTTTTCTCCCTACTGAAAGAAAATGTGCTCAAATTAAAGGTTAGGCTTTTTTGTGGGAATTCCAATGTGAGCATATGCTACTGCAATAAAAGTTAAATTTCTTTTCAGTTTTTTTTCTTTCAATTTTAATCAGTTCTTGTGTGTTTAACAACAAAAAATATAAAATGTATATAACAAAAACACTTACAGCAATGCTTTCACTTTTAAAATGTGCATAAATATAGTTTAATTTCATTGTAACCTGCTGTATTTTTTCTCAAAGCATGTTTTATGGACAAAAAGTCTTTTGCACTCTCTGTAAAGTCAAGATCAGTTCCAAATATTTTCTTTCACATATTTTTCGGTGCAAGGCCACCAGCACCAAAAATATGTGTGTCTTTCGGACTGATCATCATCCATCTCACAACTTGAGCAGGTTGTGTTCCGGTCCTTCATTGAAGACCGTATCATTATGTTCAGACACTTTCTTACTTGTAATATTCCCTCTGAGCAGAGCGGACCTCCGTGTCCTTTCCCATTCAACGGAGAGGTAGACGTGGAGACAGAGAGGAAATGCTCCGTTCCTTTTTGTGACAGGCAGGATAATTGTCTCCAGTCACAGCCTGTCCACCGGAAAAGCATCGGCTTTTCATAGATTCCTTAGATAGCCTGTCAAAAGAGCAAGCACAGGTGTGAAGAAGCAAAACTATGCGTGCGGGAGACAATGTGCCTAAATTGATGTCAGGGATTATAGGCCTTAAAGCTTTTTTACACAGAGTTCTGTCAAAGAATTGATAGCTATCAGTTAGCCTGGATGTGAGCAAATGTGTTTGCTAAAACAGATTTTGCAAAAAAAATAAAAACATGAGAACCAAAAATGCTGACTCTAAAGTCCAGCTAAAGCTGTTTTTCAGTAATCAGTGCCTGTTCATCTATTGAAGCACACAGATCATTACTTCACGAAAGCTTTGGTTTTTAAGGAGCGTTATCAGAGGCACCAGCACAGCCTTATCTAAATCTTTATTGGACTTTCTTACTGATTTTTTGTTCCAAACAAAATATTTCTACACCTTGGCCACTGCTCTATGATTGACTTTCCAGTTTTATTTATTTTATATTGGAAGGAGTAATTATTATTGTGTGTATGTGAGGAAGATAAAATAAAGTCTGTGCAGCAGTTTCTCCCAGGTCTGAACAGAACAAAACATCTTTCTTTACCCCAAAAAAAAAAAAAAATTACAAAATACAAAATCAAGCAACAGAAGAGAAAAAAAAGATTTTTATTTAATTAATGTTGAGAAAGTAATAAGTATGTCCAGTGTCTTGGAATGATGATCTTTTCTTGACGTTTATCTCTAAATTGACTTTGACTTTAGGTTTTCCCTCAGTTTTATACTGGATCTGCTGTTCTATTGTGACACCTAGTGGTTTGTCAAAGTCACAACATTTACTTGAGAGAGCAATCCTACCAAAATTGTTCATGGGCCAAGGCCCAAAATATCACTTGTCGGTACCACTCAAGATGACAAAACTTGCTTATGATTCTTGAATAGATCTATGTCTGTAGATTATTTTTTTGTATGATAATCATTCCTGAGTGGCAGCTGTACGTTAGTTATCAGCTCATAAAATTACCGACCCCCTTCAGAAAACTACATTTCACACACAGGTGCATACCTAGGTATACTCGTGTAGAAGACATCTATAAACTTTTTAACAGTGTGTTTTTTGGTATGATTTTAAAGGTGGCATTTTAAGGATTCATTTAAGGTAAGATGTGAATTCGTAGCTCTTTAAACAATTAACAACATACCGTTTTACACCATTCTCGCCTAAATGATATACTAGATTTTAGCTCTGTGTCATCTGGTAACAGTAATACTCAGAGGGCCATAAGGATACAGGAAATGTATAACATGCCAATATTAAATCATTGTCTGGGGTGTTTCTGAACATTGAATTCAAAGAGGATCTTTAGGCTGCTAATAAATTTGGGCAGGAAGAAAGACTAAAATGGAGAGATTTCGGCCACCAATCGACATGTCCAGTTCCGCATTCAATAGGATTCAGTAGGTATAAAGGATGGATGGATGGATGGATGGATGGACTTGTTTTTAAAAGTAATTGTGTCCTTCCACTTGTGTCCTCAATTTAACAACGTGGAGCAAGAACCGTTCAAATAAATCATAAAAAGCACAAAATTATAAAGATGAATGGATACAAACACATTTGTGGCCTTGTCCGGAATTACAGATTAACTAAAGGTGAGACATTAAAAACTAATGCATGTCTGGTTTGTTTCATTAAAGGCGTTAAATTAAATTCTCAGACAATGACAGGATCATCTGCATACTTTATGATAGCTCTTCATAATAATCTCCCCCTCTTTAAATAGACTCTTTGGGCACATTCCCAACCCTTTTCACTTTAATCATCTTAGTGACTGAATGTGTTAAAACACTTTTTTTAATGTTAATGTCATAATCATTTCTTCTGCCCACACAGAAGCTGGCAGAGCTTTTAGGCACCAGTGATTTACTCATCAGTGATTATAGCTCCTCAGCACAGGCCATTTCCTAGAGTCTCCAGGGATGTCATATCACTCAGCTTTTCACTCCTGTTCCCAGATCAAGGTGTGGGGACAACTTTGAATACACTCAGAGACCACTTCACATCTTATTGCCTCTTAGAGTCATTTCCCTGATGATAGCAATGTGAGAAACCTGGTAATGTTACGCTGCTTCATTATCTAAGCCTTTTAAAGTCAATCAGTCAGCGGACAATCTGCATTGCCATCCATTCCGGAAGCGATACAAGACTATGACATTCCTGCACTATCCAATCGTCAAAAATATCCCTTAGAAGTGTTTAGAGGTTAAAATAATTTCAGAAAAAGACAAGCTTTCCAAATGTATTTTGGTCTTCCATTACTTCTTTTATGGTGTGACCTCTTCCAATATTTCCCTCTATTAAACAAGCTTTCTCTTTCAGCTATCAGCTCAGCAAGTATGGCCATTTGAATGTGAGAGCAAATATCGCATTAAGCAAATGACAACAAAATAGGGCTGGTATTCACAAGCTCACTTCGGAATTGCTGCCTTCTGAAATAAATTCAAACAACCAATCTGCCACAAAAGCCTCTACTCTTCCGGAGAAGCTTTCCCGGGATTTATCTGTTGTTTTTGCAGAAAGGATGATAAGGGTGTTGGATGAGGCTGAGATCAGGGAACTGTTTCAAACCAAAAACACAGAAAAAATATCACAAATTGAAAGAAATTGTTTCCTTAGAGTTTTGATAACCCACTCATAATATAACAATATGCTTAACATCAAATGGTCACCCAATGGAACAGAGCTTTAACAAATATATTGATAATAAAAGGCATCCTTGAATACAAGAGGAGATTCTTTGTTTTGGGAGTCATCGGACTGACAAGAGCAACAGTGGGCATCAGGTGAAGGATACTGAAGGTTGGCGAACAAGTTCACAGAGACAACTTTTGCCCTGGGAAAAAAATTTGCTTGACTCCATCCACGACAAATCATTTTGTTTTTACCGCTTTCAGTGGTGATAAGGGTAACTTTAAATGTTGTAAGGGAGATAAAACATAGCATGTTATGGAGGAGAAGCCGCTTGATCAACACATCCAACTGACAGCGCCCCCAAAAAACCTACTGAAACGTTTTCCCTACAACAGTGGTTCTACTAGTCATGTCCCATCACTACTTGGAATAAAGAAATATCTCAGCAGGCTGATGTAACAATCTATGTTCTGTTTTCTAAGAAATACTATGTTTTGCTCTTGATACTTCGATAAAAAGAACTTGCTGCACTCTGTACGACAGAGCTCCTATATGAAAAAAAAAAAGATTGGACATGCTTCTTGCTAAAGGAGTATGTGTCTTAGAGTTTGGACATTTGCATTTTTCCAGAAGAATTTAAATTATTTTGGCTCTATGAACTAGGGCTGCACGATTATGTCCCAAAAAATAATCACGATTATTTTGATCAATATTGTAATCACGATTATTAATCACAATCATTCATCCAGTCCTGTAAAATATCTATTTTTATTGCACCAATTATAAACTTTTAAAAATTAAAAATAAAAATGTGTGAAAAATAAAACTTTAGATTAGAATAGATGATTAATAATGCAAAAAAACTTATATATATATATATATATATATATATATATATATATATTTAAAAGTACAAGCTAAATATGTCATTGCAGAGTGCAATCTCAAAGTGCAATTTATGGGAAACAATTACAACTTATACAGAAAAGGCCTTTGACATTCCCTGCATCCAAATCCTTAGTATTTACTACATGCTACGTAGCAACTATTACTCACCTGTTAATGCAGTAAATACTGCATAGCAAACGATCGTGTAATAGGCATGAAATCAGACATACTGCTCCAACATTTTGCATGTCTTTGAGTGGCAGGTGCGCGGTTTTTATTTGGTCTGCTTAATGAAGCTTTAGCCATGCGTTTGCCCCCTGGTGGTTGGTAGACTATTGGTTGAGGCAGTGTATGATGAAGAGGCACGCAGTGAAGCTCACATCTTGAATGTAAATATCGTTCACGATCAGGTTCATTCAATTGTGGCCACCAAAATTGTGATCACGATCAAAATACGATTAATTGTGCAGCCCTACTATAAACTATCAATTTCACCATAGCTGGACAGAAGGAATGGATTCAGCAGAAGACTAAAGATTCCAACGTCTAGTTTTGTTTACACACAGTGGTGGAGGGATGATTATTTGGACATTTCATTTGGAAACCTTGAAATCACAATTCCACAATGAACAAAGCGCATCTGCTTCCATATAAGGTTGTACAATTTCTCAGGGGATTTAACCTGTAGTTCTCATGCAGAAGATTAGAACTTCGAATACAAGGAAGGTTGTTGTGTCCAATGCTCAGCAAGTATTCTGAAAATGTTCATTCCAGTTCATGGTGGTAACATATAGGAGCAGCTCTGTTACTGTAGTTCTGATTTGTCTGTTGTTGTTTTTTTTGGTTGTTTTTTTTACTTTTGTTCATGTTTTTTTTTCACTCTGGTTTTGAATTCCATGCAGCTGGAAAAATGTCTGCTTCTACTTTTTTTGACTTGTGTAACAGTGGCAATAACAAGAGTTAAAAAAAGAAGCTTTATGGATGCAGAACAGGGTCAAAACCAGGGAGATAAGGAGGAAGTTCAAATCAACTCTTCAATCAATCACAATGATCAGGTATCATTTCCCGAACTCCAATGTCTCTCCGCCCGGCTTTCTAACCATACGGCTAGATGAAAGATTAAAGACACATTCCATAACTTTTCAGATATTTGCCTTCTGTCGCCCTCTCAAGGCTTGTGGCGTAATGTCACCGTCATAAAAATATATCTCCATGGAGAGCATCTGAAGAAGTATAATGATGGTTTTACAAGCTCACCAGCTAAACAACAAAACATCAAACTAACGCCGCGTCAGTTGGTAAACCGTCAAACAGTTTCCCCGGCACTGTATCACATCATCATGCCCAAATAACCCTGGAACAAGCATTTATTACTCACCAATCCAGTTACAACACAGGTAGTTCAGCATCCATACGTCCTAATGTATCTCTAAGGTCTCACTCACAGCAGCTGACCACACAAAACTGAAAAGTTGTAACACTAGGTTTTAGAAGCTAATCCTACTTTGAACTGATCTGAGCCACAGTTTGACAGAAAAGGAAGTTTTCTCTCACCTATGTCTTCTCCCAGACTTTTGCTCTATGAGTGCTAAGGCAGCAGGAACCACGGGAGGTTTGCTGTTATAGAGGACGAGGTAACATAGGAACCGCCTGTTCATGAGCTTCAGTGTACAGCTCCATGGCTCAGTGTGCTTTAACTTTCCTTACCCCTGATTCACAACGGGCCCAGAACCAATGCGACCCGGTATTAATCATCATAATGAGCTGTCTACAGCAGTGAAGCTCCTGTTCCTTTTCCTCTCTTCTTCGGATAGCGTCTTCTTTGGTTTCTTTGGTGGAAATCCCATAGCTCAAGTATCAAAATGGTGGGTTTGTTTGGTAGCACGTAGCATACTGCTGTAAAGCGAAACTCAGTCAGTACATCCGGAGAAGTGGTCTGCGGGTGAAAAGTTTTATGGTGCTGTAAACACATGAAAAATGTGTCACAACATTTTTTTTTATAGTGTAAAAGTTACGGACTGGATCTTTGAAGCGCAGCAAAAGCAAATGAGGTGGATAATAATAGGGCTGGGCGATATGGACCAAAAGTCATATCCTGATATATTTGGGCTAAATATTGATATACGATATATATCCCGATATATTTTATCACAAAGTGAGACCAAATATTCAGGTAAACCCAAAATTTGGGGGAAATCACATGTTTGGAGACATGCTGATTTTATCTCCCAGTCTTGAATAAAATTAAGTGTTAGACTCATATAAGGCTCACAAGTCCTGCTCGACCACATGTCACTGGTCAACGCGAAATGTTGCACATTAGCGAGTTGGTCAGCAAGATGCTGCCTGACTTCGGTGCACATTTCTGGCAGTGCTTCCTGTGCAAATTAGTTGCACCTGGGCAGCTCATATCTCGGGTCCATGGTTTTCAGTAGCTTTTTAAATCCAAGCCCCTCCCCACTCTGTGTGTGAAAGAGAAGAAGTGGGGGCGCGGGAAGCAGTGCTGAGCGCGCCTGGTCAGCAGCTTGGATCACAGCACAGGCTGAACTATGTATATCGATATATGTGATATGATCAAATTTCATATCTCATTTAAAAATATATCGATATATTTTTAATATTGATATATCACCCAGGCCTGGATAATAATAATAATAATAATAATAATAATAATAATAATAATAATAATAATAATAATAATAATAACTTAGGATGTTATCCAGGACATGTTACTGTGTAATACCATCTCTGTTACCTGGAAAATGAGCTGTTAGCATGTCACGACAGTCATGAGACTGTCAAACAGGAACAGTCTTCAGTCAGTGGCCTCTTCAGATTTGTTGCAAGATTGACTGCCTCTAGACATCCTTCCTGTTCATGGCATCACCATCCACAATGACTCTTTGAAGAAACAGATTCCGCTGATCTATGCACTTCTCAATGAAGTACCATCAATGTCAACTCTCTCTGCATGCAGGTGCTTTCTCTGCTTTCTGTCAAACCACTTCGTCATTGTCATTCTGCATTCCCATCTTACAGTTTTGACAGGTTTGTGACTACCTCCCATCCTTTCAGAACTTTTGAGTTGAACTTAAGGCATAAAAGAGTAAGTCGATAGATAGAAAAATAAAAAAATGTTAATTGAGTTGACAATGAAATAAGTGAAAGTCTCTAAACTTCAGTGTGGATCATCCTTGTGGCAGATGAATCTTTGGCTAAACCAATCAACACTTACTAAACACAGGCGCAATTTCACAATATTGTTTGAAGAAGAAAGGAATCAACATGATCCAGTGACCAAGTCAAAGTTCAGACCTTAACCTGACTGAAATGCTGTACTTTTTACAATTAAGAAAAATCCAACCTTTTATAACTTAGAAAAAATAACGGATTAATCTATAGTTCCACATGTTTAGATTCTTTGAACATGAATTTAGAAAACGTAATATTTCACAAACCATTCCTTTAGATCTTATTTAGAACATCAAATATATTGCCAAAATATTACAACATTTGACAAAGAAATGTATTGCTGCCTTTCTTTCTAAATTCATTTATGAGCTTTTGTTTCCACCTTGTGGTGTAAAAGAGGACCGCACTATAATATCGTCCATGAATACGTGAAGTTCTCAACCATCTTCGCCCCCTGGTGAGGTCTTCGTTGGATCCGCTCCAGTTTGCTTACCAGCCCGGTATTGGGGGTGGATGACGCCGTCATGTACCTCCTGCACCGAGCTCTGACTCACATGGAAAAGCCTGGAAGCTCTGAGAGGATCGAGTTCTTTGATTTCTCCAGTGCTTTCAACACCATCCAGCCGCGACTTCTGAGGGACAAGCTGGAGTTTTCAGAAGTGGAGCACCACACGTCCCAGTGGATACTGGACTTCCTCACAGGACGCCCACAGTATGTAAGGACACAGGGCCGGCTGTGTCTCTGATACGCTGGTCTGCAGTACGGGGGCCCCACAGGGAACTCTGCTGGCACCGTTCCTATTCACTCTCAACACTCCTGCCTTCTCTATCAACTCCCCACGCTGCCACCTAGAACATTTCTCTGATGACTCTGCCATAGTCGGACTCATCACAGGGGGGGACGACTCAGAATGCAAACAGTGAACTCTGGAATTTTTTGCCTGGTACCAACAGAACCACCTGCTGACCAATGCTTGGAAAACCAAGGAGTTGGTAGTGGTCGTCTGGAGACGCAGACCCACATCCAGGTAGTGGACATTAAGATGGTGGACTCTTATTGGTACAGTACCTGTGTTTTCTTTTTCTTTTGGCTTTTCCCTTCAGGGGTCGCCACGGTGAATCATCTGTCTCCAAAAAAGTACCTGGGTGTTTACTTGAATAATATACTTTAAAGTGGTTTAAAAAAATCTTCAAGACTTCTAATATAATGTGACACTATGAGAAAACACTTTTTCTTTCTTTCTTTTTTTCTTTCTTTCTTTCTTTCTTTCTTTCTTTCTTTCAACTTAACTGTGAAACAAAAGCCGATACTCAAGTATTTAATCCCCTATTTGTGCAAAGTAATTAAAAGGCCATTTAACTGTTTACAACGCCACATTCGAAGCCTTTTCATAGTAGAAAACGGTGGACGACTGATGCTTGCAACAGCAAATGGGAATATAGAGTTTGTAAATTAACCCCGCCCTAGAAGAAAAAATGACCAATCACCGTTCAGGGCAGAAACTTCCGCCACACGGACGGTGCATGTTCCATTGTATCGACTGATTCTACGAGTGTCGCAGTTTTCGGGGTTATAATTGCATCAAGGTTGCTTTGATTGCTGTGACCAATTGTCGATGCTTAGTGAAGAAATCAGATAAGCTCGTTGACGACGGAGTAACGGGGCGACTCCTGGGACAGAGTGCGGTGGTTCTCACCGAAGGAATTCCAGCCTCAGCGGCGGCTCGTCCACCTTCTTCCGCCGGTTAGCATCGTAGCTTAACGGCGCTAGCCGTGGCTTTTTTTCTTCTCCACTACCGTGAATCCGATGAGTGGAATGTTTTTAACCCGGAGACATCCCCGTTCTAATCGATCAGACACAGACGACGAAGGCTGTTAGTTACGAACTTAGCTGCTAAACCGTGTTAGCTAGTTGGTTGGCTAACTGTCGGGTCGTCCCGTAGATAAAAAAACCCTCCACAACGTGTGATTTGAATGTAGACGTTGTTCCTGGTGAATAGTTATTGTGTGTCTTGAATTTCACCACAACCGTGCAGAATGAATGGGTTCAGCACAGAAGAGGACAGCCACGACGGCCCGCCGGCTCCACCGTTTTATGGGCAGAGCTGCTGTTTGATCGAGGACGGGGAGCGTTGCGGCCGCTCGGCTGGAAACGCCTCCTTCAGCAAGAGGATCCAGAAGAGCATATCGCAGAAGAAGCTCAAGTTGGATATCGACAAGAGTGTAAGACAACTTTGTTCTGTGTATTTACTGTATTCCGCTTTAAATCAGACCGTTGGACTCGGGCAGTAGTTGATCTGCTGGTGTTTACGGAGTCCCGCATGTTCTCTGCGGCTTTAACAGTCAGGCGTTATGTAGGGCAGCTCTATTTGCCCGCATCGTCTTCCAGCTGTCTCACACTCTTTTCTCACACACACTCTGCTCTGTACACCGTTCCAGCGTCGATGAAAACAATATCAGTAAAATGTCGAAATGGAATTTGAAAATGAAGTTTCTTGGAGTGACATAGTCTTCTGGAAACTCCTCAATGAAACGAGTATCGAAACGGGCAAAAAACAGTTGCAAGACGTGTATTTCTCTGCTCTTTATGTAGGCCTATTCATCTCAAATATTACAGTAGGGATATTACCGTGTGTAGCTTGGTATGACACTTTAAGAATGGTACACAAGTTGCGTTTTAGGAAACAAAAACTATTCACTGTTGTTGAAAGAAAAGACACTGAAATGGTGAAATCAGGTTAAATATAAAATATAAATCGGCTCTAACCATTTTCAAAGCAGAAAATTGTTTACTTCCGGAAGCATTCAGGGTGCAAGTTAAGAGGTAGACAGAAAAACATAAAAGATATGTATAAGAATAAAATAAATTTTACTTAAAAAAGTTATACCATGTGAACCAGGCCTAATAATGTTTACTAAACACTGTCAGTATAACCAGTTTTGCCAAACATTACACAAAAAAAGAAAAAATACATAAGGGGGGGTACTTGTAATGATGATGCATGTGGAGATGAGAGTATCAGAGAATAAGATAATACTTTTTAAATTTCTACTCACTCATTTTGGACAAGTTTTCTTTCCTTGTTTTGTAATTATTTTTTTTATGCCAACAGATATCTCTTTCATTTATTACCATTTCCCAGAGACGCTCCGGGATGGGATTATCACAAAATGATAACTTTTGGTTTAAACACCTCTGCTTCAGTGTCACAATATTTTCACAAACATGAGCATAACTGAGTTGATTTTATTTATTGAACATCAGCAGCTATTTCTTCTGCTAAAAAAAGGTCAACCTAATTATAGTTACAGTATTTTTAAACAGTAGTTTAACTATATTTTTATACATCAACTTAAGCAAGCATATAGATTAGAGAGTCATTTCAATGTTGCTTGATCACAGTAACTTTACATGGTTCTTCTTGTGTATACAACAGGTGGAAATGTGGCTTTTTTTCACTGTTTCAGCTTTGATGATACAAGAACTGTAATGTCCTGGAAATGATGACATGGTGTATTTCAGGTGGGAGGGGTCGCATCATCCTTCCAGAGGCAGAAACTGTCAGGTTGAATAGCCTACCTAATTTCCACCTTTTATCTGAATAATAAGAAACATGTACAGTTAATGAACTACATAAAGAGATTTGTTTATCAAAAAAAATTATTTTTGATGGGCAGCATGTCTTAACAGCAGATCAGGACAAACGTGTATTGAGCACAAACGCACCCGGAGAAAATTAAAGCCGCTCTGAAATATTATTAAAGGGACTTTAAACCATAGGATGAACCATGTGATGGAAAATTTCTGTGATGTCACAAGTGTAACTTTGTAAAAATCTTTGGTATACCTTTATGCCGTGACTGTGGCAGAAAACGTGCCTTCTTTTACAGTGTTTTACGTTTCTGTTGACCTTCCAGGTGCGGCATCTCTACATCTGTGACTTCCACAAGAATTTCATCCAGAGCGTCCGCAACAAGAGAAAGAGGAAGACCAGTGACGATGGAGGGGAATCCCCTGATCACGATGTGGAGGTGCCCGAGGTAAGAAGAGTTAAAAAGTACTACTGCAGTCGGTCAACCCTGTCACAGTAGCCCAAGTGCCCGCTGGCTGCTTCATTTCAGCATAACCGCTATAACTATTTATTAATACTGATTATAAAACAGTAGGGGCGTAATGTACAGGGTGCTTAGTATGCACATGTATAGAACCAATACAGCTGCTTTCTGCTTAAACACATCCAGAATTTTTATGTGCAAAACTCAGAGTGCAGTAACTTGAAAAAATATAACAGAAAGCACTCCCAGCCATCACTAAACTCTTATGTGGAAACATTATTGGTTTCTCATGCAGTTGCAGTAGAAAACAATAGATGGAGCAATCCAGAACTTTGTCAGTGAATGCATCTTTCTACAGCAATGAGGTCCATAACATGCTCTGCACTGTTATGGACAAGCAAGAAAACTAACAAACACAGACGCGCACCCCCCACCCCCGAACAAGTTGACGCTTAGCGCAAGGGTTCTGTGCAGAGAAACTTTAATCTAAAATTTACAGATCAGAGTCCTGCAATAAAATGGGTACGTGCAGCTAATCTGCTGTTTTAGGTGGATGCTGAGATGGCGAGAATAATCTGCATTCAGTGGTTGGAGAGATTTTCAGACTCTCTTCATACAATGGAAAGTGGGAGTCAACCAAAAATATTATATTAATATTTTTCACCCATCCACAGTAAAGAAAAAACTTCCGCCAGACCCATGGCATTCAGATTATGGTTTGGTTTTTTTTCATCTTGAAACAGTACCTGGTACATTGCAGAACGTTTTTGGAGCAGAAAGGAGTCTGTCAAACTCTTGAAAAGTATCATCTGCGCAGAAAGAAAACATGAAAGTGTGCGCGTTAGTAGAGATGAGTATTTACTGTTGAAATACACATATTTGTTTATCTACTCTTCACATTTAAGCAATATATTTTTCTTCCTTTTTCCCAGTGAATTAGACAGGAGGAAAGCTCTTATATTATCTCTATATCTCTATAATATGTTTAGATCCATAAATGTGATCGCATTTGTAATCTTTTTTGCCTTTAGTTTCACAAACGACTGGATAACTGGCAGCTCGCACAGTAGGTCCGAGGCCGAAACGATCACTTCACAGCGCTCATAAAAAGTGTCCTGTCCTGCATTCTGACCATAATTCTGACCCTCGCCAGTCCCTGCCTGTGATTTTCCCATCTTGTACCAACTATGATTACCTTCTAACTGCCTGTTACAATAATTTGTCTGGTGTTTCACCTGGATTCCTGACTATCCTCGCGAGGTTGTTTTTTAAAGTAGTGACTGATTTTCCAAGGTCATATCTGTAATGCTAAAACCCATTAACTTTACTCTGAGACGGAGGCTGTTTAAAAAAAAATAAACATGACATGCTTGGATGCAAAAAACAAAAAAAAATACCTGGTTGAAGAGCCGGGGGGAAATCAAGACACCAATTGCACCAACTTGCGGGAAAATCCCAATTTTATCTTCTTTTTCTGCGCTTCCCCCGGCTCACCGCTGGTGATACAGCGTCCGCGTAGTGGTGCAACGCTGCAACTGCAGTTAAAATAACATCCATATAGCTGGCAGCATAAAGGCTGCGGCGGCAAGCAAATTAGCTGGAGGAGGCCGCCACGCGAATATGAACGCAGGAAAAACCCTGCACGTATCTCTCCACAGCAACATAAAAATGTTTACTTAACATTCAGAAAAAAAAATTATTTTTGTAAACTGCACTTTCATTATTTCACTACACTTATACAAGCAATTTGCAACTCGCCCCCCCCCCCCCCCCCCTCTGGCTTCAGTGCAAGAGGGGATTTTGAGCATGCAAAGAAATTTTTACAGGCCAGAGGAATAGAAGGATAACAAAAACTCAATCTTCCCTTCATGTCTGCGAGGAGCCCGGAATGGATCAGATGCAAAAATAATTTTGAGGTACAAGAAAATGTACACATAGATAAATAAAGCTTGCTTTTATGTGCGCACAGATTTCGGCATCGGTTTGGACCTTTTCAGAGCTTTAAACTGAAAAAAAGGCATTATTCCTTTACCTTACCAAAGAGGACTAAGCTATACTCAATAAACTCACTGCAGGTCGTTCTCCTTACAGGTAAAAGCCTTATAATAAGCTCTTCCAACCGAGTGTGCTCCACTACGTCAGCTGACAGATGAACAGCTTTGACAACCTTTGATACTCTCATTCCCCCTTTCAGCCAAAAAAAGCTGGAAAACAAAAGGCAGGCACCGATATCTGCGCAGCCTTGACTCATATTGCGCATAGTGAAAGTTCTGCAGCGATCTTTGCTAGCTTCTCAAAACAGGTGAAGCGGTAATTATCTTCCTCGCGCTGCCTGTCTGCCGCTGGAGACGGCTTTCCATCATGATGTTGGTTAGCCATCACGATGGACGATGACATTGTTCATCGGCACAACCGAGATATATATATATATATAATTTTTTTTGCCAACAAGAATGTAAGTAATTTAAAAGCAAATGCCGTAAAAGTAAGGCTTTTATTAGCAATTATTAGTTGAGATTAGAAGAGATTAATTAAAATCTGAAATGAATTAATGTAATCTGTTTTTAATGTCATGACAACAATAATTTAAACACTTAAATATACTATCTATGCAGTTTTTTTTATTTTTTTATTTTAGTTTTAGTTGTATTCTACTTTGGCTATGTCTGCTTGTCTATTTTATTTGGGGGGGGGGAAAGTTCTGTACTTTTAAATTTTGTATGTACACCCTTGCTGTTTCCATGTAATTGAATAGGGTAGGTGACACCTAGGTATTGCTAATCTCAATATACTGGTCATTAGCCACTATGATTACCAGTATAAATCAGGAATTTTGGCTGTTTGGTGGTCTGGAGCATGCAGGTAATGTCACAATGCAAAAGGAAAAGACATCAGCCTACCAACCTGGGAAGGGTTATGAGGCCATTTTAAAACAAGCCTCCTCATTTTACAGAAGAGCATAATTTTTCACAAGTGGAAAACATGTGAGACTCTAGGTCTTCCAGGTGAGAACATGGCTGCAAATTCAGCATGAAGTCAGGACGTGCCGTTCTCAAGGAAGCTGCAAAAACCCAAGAACTCCGTCCCAGAATCTGCAGGCCTCAGCATGTTAAAGCTAAAATTCAAAATGGGTGAAGAAAAAGATAGTTGAACTAGTAAAACCTGTTTGGAATGGTCGAAGGGAAAAGCCTCTTCTCTTTACAGTGAATATGGCAGCCAGATTTAGGTCCATTTAGGTTATTTTAGGACAATGGCAGTAGGCGTCATCATCCATCATTTTCTGCCATTACAGATTAGAGGCCGACCGATCTAGGTTCTTTAAAGGCCGAAACCGATTTTTGATTATTTATTTATTTATTTTTTGGTCGCCGATGGCCAATATCCAAGGCAGATGTATATAGTTTTTAGTGGCATGTTGATTGTGAAAGACAACTGGACTCTCACTGTGCGCAATATATACTAAAAAGTCAATCAACCTCTTAATATTTATTGAACTTCAAATATAAGAAGTTATAAAAACAAACTCAAACCTGAGTGCAAATCGATTCAGAACAATTTAAAATATATCAGATTCAAGTTTCTTAAAGTATACAAAATATGATACATTTAAATGGTAACCAGAATAATGGTGCAAATAGCTGGTTTAAGTAGAATATGAACTTCAATATCAAAGAAAAATCACTAAAAAGTAAAGCACACTACCATATGGTAGTAAATAATACAATCTAATCTATATATAAAATAGTGCAGTCCAAGATTAAACACCAAACTTAAGAGTAAAATATAAGTGGGCTGGCTCATGATGGTTCAGACTGTATGGGGGTCCTTCCTTCAGTCAAGCAGTGGTTGCAACTGGCCGCACAGGTGCCCTATCTTTGTTTTTTATATCGGCTTTTTAAAACAAATGGCCGAAAACAATGTTTTAAACTTGCTGGAAGTGGGTTGTCATTCTCTATGACATCAATTCACACGAACACCGCCCGGCCAATCAGTGGCAACCACTAGTAGGCAAAACTGATGGTGTCTAGTGATGCGTATTGGCAAGAATCTGGTGATAGGATATGTATCGCGATACAAAGGGGACAATGTGATATATTGCGATATTTCACGATACTATGAGTAAAATTATGTATTGTGATTTGGAAATCTGTACCAACATTCCAAACACGCCAACCTGTTTCAGCCATAACACATCCGGTTTTATTATTAGATCTAGTTGATCCACTGGAACAAAGAAGCTGAAAACAGCCACTAACTACCAGTCATACTTTTCATTTTATGACGGAAAATTATTGTCAACATTAATGGTTAAATTCAAATTCTTCGCTTTTGGATATCTATACAGTATCATGACATAAAATATTGTGATATATTGGCTTGTGGATATTTTCTTACATCCCGAATGATATCACTTTATTGGACCAGTTTGGTCAATTTTTTTCATGGTCCAAATCCAAGGTCCTTGATCAGTTTTACTGGATTAGTCCTTAGGTGGGCGAGTACGGTCACCTCGGCTCGCTTTGGACCGAGCCAGAGGTAGTTCCAAAAAAAAAGGAGGATTGTTTCAGCCTGGACAAAGGTAGTGGAAGCACACTGATTACAGGCTGAACTAGGGGTGTGCGATTTGACGATATAAGACCGTGAAGCGATCCACACGTGTGACGATCTGTAATTTTTGGGAGATTTTTTTATCCCGATTCACAGTTCTGCTGCTGTATTTCTGCCTTTGTGTGCGATTAAAATCCTCCGCTCTCTCCCTGCTCTAAGCGAATCACCCCCACCCCTCTCCTTCCTCCCCCTTTGCTTGTGCGCAACCTGTAAACATGGCGTTACCGCGTCTGAGAGCATAAATGAAGTTTTTGTTCCGAAGTCAAAGTCCTCATCCATTGAATATTACTGGTTTGGTTTTTTTACCAGACAAAGAGCAAACAAACATCATTTTCAAAGTTTGCACAGAGAGCATCAAGGCAAGTGATCGCAACACCATAAATGTGTTTAATCACTTGAAGAGAGGTATCTCAAACAATACAATGAGCCGTCTGGCAGCTAAAGCTATAAAGCCAACTGCAGCAGCGGTAGCTAGCGCCTTTTCTTCTTAGTTCAGCAAGCGCTAGAAAAAATAATCATAAAACATACCCCCCACGACAAAGACGGCAAACTATCCGTGCAGTTGCCCAGCTACCTTTTTCCCCCCCAAACACCACCATTCAGCGCATGTGAGCTGAATGCGCAGAGAGTTGCAGGGAATATTAACAATATGTTTGGATGGATGGAAGAATAATTAGAACGGCTTATATTACAGTCTACCTTCATTATTTTATGTAGCAGCAGCACTTTGTATACCATTGTTTTTACACTACATTGTTATCACTTATGTTTTTATTAGGCAGCTTTATGTGTTCCTGTTTATAATATCAGCATTCTGCAAAAAACATTTGAACCAGTTAAAGCTGCATTTACCCTGTTGTATGAGGATTATTAATTGGCGTATTATAGATTGCACAATACATCTTGCACATATTTGCAGCTGCATATTAGTCTTTTATTTTAAAAGATTAGATTTTATTCTATTTTCTGAATATCATGTTTTTAAACTAAAGTAGGTTCATGTTTGATTTCTGTTTTAGTAGAAAAGTCAAGATGAAAATTTTATATAATAAATTTAAATACGTTTATGATTTAGATGTATTTTTCATTGAGGTTATTTGAAAAATGAAAAATATTTATATATATTGTATATACATACAGTGTATGTATAGTTTTATTCAGAACTTTCTGTGCATTTCTATATTTGGTTTGGCAAAGACATATCAGTATTTTAGCCCTGTGTTGGTTATCCCTAATTTGAATGAATTTATTTATTAAATGTTTCTGTTCTTTAATGTGTAATGTAAGATGTTTCGGTGAGCATTAAAAAAAATCGTGATAAAATCGAAATCGTGATAATATAATTGAAAAGTTGTGATATTCTATTTTTGCCATATCGCCCACCCCTAGACTGACTCAAACTGAGTCTGAGTCGACCCTAGCGTAAAAGGTCATCTAGTTTTGCAGCCACAGCATTTTCTTCAAACAGCATTTCTAAAAATAACAAAAAACTTTGTGGAACCACGTGTCGATCTTGTTGTTCCTAGATGTCTGTGATGAACAGGTTCTCATCACTTTGTTTGTATTTCCAGGTGGACCTGTTCCAGCTTCAGGTCAACACGTTGAGACGCTACAAGCGACACTACAAGCTGCAGACCCGACCCGGACTCAACAAGGCCCAGCTGGCAGAGGTAACCATGCTCAGACACGGTTGTGTCAGTAGCACGTTTCATAGCAGCGTCTGTACCGAGCTGCCGACTGTTTTACAGACACATCCGATCCAGCAGTCTCTTATTTTTATCTCGTCTCACGGTAGTTATGCCCCACTTTGTGAGGGGTCAAACAGGGTGATAAAGAATGATCATGCTGGTATGTAGGTGTTAAATGTTTATTACAAAAAAACTTCCTAAAGTAATACAAAGAAGTAATAGAAAAACAAAGTAAACCAATCTCACTTCAAAATTTGAGTTGCTATGAAAATAACTAGAAATGAAATCAAATGACACAGGAGAAACCTCTTCCTTCCCAAACAAGGTTGTGATAAGCAGAGGAAAATTTATACCAACTACCCAAGCCTTTAAACACACATTTTCTAATTCTAAACAGACAAAAGTTTAACCAAACAGCCAAAAGCAAAGGAGGCACAGGATGAGCTCTACCATCAGTTCAAATGTTTCCCACTGAATGAAGGTGATCTGGAGTCTTTTAAAGAGCATATGTGCATCTCATCGGCTGCTGATTGGATAAGTTCTTCATCCAGTCCAGTGGGAACCCGCAGCGCCATATACCAGGAGCTCTCAGGGAGCCAATGATCGGCGGTTGCGGGCAGGAAGGCTGCCTCACCTCCTTCCAGACTAGACCAGAAAAGCTGCATAGCAGCTGTAACTGTTGGTAAAGCAAAAGGTGAGCTGTGTTATGTTTTTGATTCATAGTAAGATAAAATCATATGGATTGGGACAACACAGAAATCATTAACACAGAACAACAAAAATATGAAAGATGGATAGAGGAAGCGATAGAAATAAGAAGACGTGGACACAACACATTAAGCCGTGATGGAGTCTACATGTTGGACCATACTCGGGACTGTATCATCACACGAGGGAAGAGGCGGGCAGCAGGGGGCGACATCGCCCCCTGCTGCCCATGTGTAAATGGAAGTAACATCTATAACACCTGACAGTTCTGATGAAGGCGGAAGTGACACGCCGAAACATGTCAGGTACACATGCCTATAATCCTGAGTTTACTATGAATTAAAAACATAATGATAATCAAACACTCAGAAAGAAGATCCCAAAAAGGGTGTTTAGTGTTGCTCAAACCACAAAAGCTGAGTCAGCCGTAACTGCATCAATCCCTGCAGCTGCTCTATCTTCCTTTTCCTCAGAGAGGACTCGTGTTTTAAACTTAGAAGCTTGGTATCAGCTGGCATTTTGATCAGTAAAAAAGCTCTTAGTTTATTTTAGATATGTAGACCATTTGTAATAATGTCTCCACATAATCCAGCATGGGGTGCTCTTTGTGCTCTTTTGTTCTATTGATGACTGAAATGCTGTTAGTAGTGATGTGGACATACAAACTTTAGTACAGCTTTTTTTGTGGAACACCGTCGACAGGTTAAAAAAAAAACTAGTTTGTTTCCAGGCTTCAGTGTGGAACTTTCCTCAGATTGTGGCCAATATGGTTTCTGAAGGATTGCAGTCGAATGGAAAAGTTAAATTTTTGAATTTATTTCGGTCTTGCCCATACGCAGTAGTCTTGCAGTTGTTCTCAGTTCATGTGAAACAATAAACACATATTGAAAAAAAAATTCTCCATATAAATTAGTAACATGACATATCAACAGCTCAATTACCAGGCACCAGAGACGATCTTTCGCAGGAACATTTGCTTGATGTTGATTTATTTGATCTGGTGTTTTGGTAAGTATTAAGTACAAGGAGGTGTAGAGAACAACAAAATAGACCATTGTGCTTGCTTATATTCTTTTTTTATGAGCTGCATTTCTGCTTAAGGGGGAAATGCGTTTACAAGCTGAAGAAAATAAACTCTACTTGGCACCGTAATGGTTGGCAGATTTGCTAGAAATAGTTGGCCCCCCTGCTGTCCAGGTGGGGAATTGGTTTACAACACTGACACCAATGAAGAAGTAAGTAAGTAAGTAACTTACTTAAGAAGTATGAGTTGTGCACGCTGCAGTACTAAAAAGAGTCACTAGATGGCAGGCATGCTCTGTGACTACACTTTTTTGTTTGTGTGTGCAACTTAACTAAAAAGATTGTTGCATTTAATCTATAGATTTGACCATTGGTGCCTAATGTAATATTTATTACACAAGAATAATGAAAATTGAATTATGTGTAGTCAATGTTTTTTTAAATATTTACTGTACACAATCTAATGAATAAAACCATTTATAAAATACTAGACTAGTTTAAAAATGGCACAGAACTCTGTGCTGAAAGAAAAAGGGGGAAAAAATCAAATCATAACCCTAAATTCAAATCCATTAGGAGAATCGTGACACCCGTAATGCGTGATCATTACGATTGATGGAACGATGGTTTGAACTTCCTCCTTCTCTCTCTCCTATTTGGTCCTGCTCTGCTTTAATGAAGCAACCTTTTCAACTGCTCTGGGATTTGGGGTTGTAGTTAAGGTATTATTTGAGTTTTTGAGATCAGCAGCTCCTACCTGTAAAAAACAAGAATAAACAAAAAACGAGAAAAAACAAAAAACGGAGAGTAAGTGGTTCCAGCTGCAGAGCATCAAAAACCAGATGGAATAATTGTCCAAACCTGCAATGCCTCAACCAAAAGGAAGGATGAAAATGAACAAAAGTCCCCCAAAAGAACGAATCCCAACCAACGTAACAGAGCTGCTCCATCATCCTACCATCATGAGTGGCCAAACTATGGATTTATGTCATTTTCTCCTGTTATATTTCTATGCTTATTGACGGGATATTGTCATATGTGTCGTCACTAGTGTTTACCCTGCAGCTTAAAACCATGGACACATCCATGTTAGCATACCACAAACTCTTGGTGAAATGATCTACGTCTGGAATACGAAAATAATTGTCCTGTGGAACGTCATGGAAAGCAATAGCTCGTCAGCCTTTAACTAATGAACTCCTTCCTGTTTACCCACAAACGGCTGACTGGATCCAGAAGGAGATTCACAAAAACGATTTAAAGCTGCATTTCTGATTAGGGCAGTGATGCTCAGATGTTTGTTTGCAGGAAAATAAAGCAAGAAAATAAAGTATCTTTGCTTCAAATACTTAACAGAAACTTTAAAAATCAAAGTAGGGGGTTGACTGTTTACCAGAACAGGTATGTTTTTAGTGCTGGAATGATGTGAGGTGACCAAGCCGGTGCCTGACTGTTATATTTTTAGTTTGACTCCAGATCCAGCAGCTATAAAAGCTGCAGCTTTATAAAAACTCTTCTCTTTATTTTTAGTCTCCTTTCTGTCTCTCCTCAGACTGTGAGTCGTCACTTCAGGAACATCCCAGTAAACGAGAAGGAGACGCTCACCTACTTCATCTACATGGTGAAGAGCAGCAAAAGCCGCTTGGACCAGAAGGGCGATGGAGGCAAACCGCTGGACTAACCGTCCCCCCCTGCCCCCCTCACCGCCGCAACCCCAGCAACAGCTCCACACCAAACCTGGACAGCCACAACCAGCAGCAGCTACGTCTCCATCCCTACCCACTGTCTGACCAGAACCTTTGCTGTCCTCTCAGGACGTTAAACAGAACTGGAGGAGACGTGGAGGAAGGATGAGTTCGCTTCCTCTCGGGTTCCTGTTGTCGTCACTGACCTCTCCGTAATGTCTGTGAAGCACCAGGGACTCACTGGAGATTTGTCGTAATACTGTAAAAAAAAAAAAATCTAATAAAATACAGCGTCTGATCTGAAATAACTCAACTGAATGCAATGAAAAATATCGCTGCCTTAAGAGTTTAAGAGAAGGAGAAACAAGAACATTTGGTTTGATATTTTTCTTTCAAGCTGTTGAAAAAGACTGTTAGCACATTCAGGGGAAAGAAGACTGGATGGGAGCTGGAAGGGGTTGAAACATGAAATGTATGAAAAAGGACACAGTCTAGGCTCAGGTTCACTTTACAGCTTCAATTTAATCACATCATCAGTAATAATGTCTGAAATTAAATTTAAAAACCTGAAACCAGTTCTGACCTTATTTGGTGGCCTGTTTTCAGATGGAATGTGACCTGGATGGTGAGGAATGATGTAGCGCAATGAACCTCTTCTTTTTTTTTTTTTTTTTTCTTTTTTTTTTCAGAACATTATTCTGTGGCTACACACTGATTTGTTTGTCGGATTTTCTTTTAAGTTCTGCTTTTACTGTACTTGCTGTCTGCATATTTAACAATGAATTGAAACCACCAGGATGAAATTGGAAATGCATTTGGATGCATTTTTCTTTTCAGAGGCGTGTTTGTGGTGGAAAAAAATCTGCCTCTGTAGAAGAGTTAACTGACGTCCTACTTAAATGTTTTTTTGATTTCCAGCTGAAGGAATCATTTGAAGCAACTAGTTTCCATTTGATTTTGGGGGAAAAAACACTTCAGACACTTCAGAATCCTCCTCCTCCAGCAGGTTCTGTGGACTTAACTCACTTTAGGATTTTTGTTGCATTGTGTTTCTTATTTTGATTTTTTCAGTCTGTTCTTTTTTTGTTCTGTTTTTTTTTTTTTTTTTTTTTTTGCTTGTAGATGTCCTAGTGTCATGTAGATAACATCCATCTTTATTAACACACAGGTCATGCCTTGTTGTACTGACTGTTGTATTAGAAAGAAAAGAGAAAAAGACCTATTTAAGTATGGCTGCGTACTGCTCTTAATATTAATAAATGTATTGTACAGGCAGAAGAATGGATTGGGTTATTTTATGAATAGTTACTAATGTGTTTGGGTTTTTCCCAAATTATTCCTAAATATCTTTAGAAACAATCAAAATATTAGGGTTTTTTATGATGCAATCATACCACTTTTTTTCAAGCCATTACGATACGGATACCTAGATCTAAGAACTTCCTGCTACTGTGTACCAATACTGATTTTTCTACCACAGAAAAAAATGTAATTAATTGAAAGACGGGTTTCATTTTCTTATCTGCTTGTTGAAACAACTTGTGGTGAATTTGATTAAAAATAGAATACTAAAAATGACCATAAAACAAAAATTTTAAGTAAAAATAAACATTTTCTGTGGAATTATTGCAGAGTTCCCATATTTCAAGATTCACTTCGTAGTATCAATGTACGAGTATGTTAGAATGGTATCGGCTCATAGTCTTTGTATAATTAAATACCTGGATCATTCAGTTAGGTTTTTTTTAAATTGGAGTTATGAAAGAGGTTTTTGACCATCTTATCCTCAAGAGATAACTGCCTTCAGAATTTAATATTCACCTATGGATGTACCAGACAAAGAAAGAACCGGAGTCTTCCCTGGCTGGTTGAACCCTTGGAAACAACAGTGCAAAGACACTTAATTGACTGAAAAATGCTCATAGATTTGTAAATCATTAAAGCCCCCGTGTGTAAGAATTACCTCCAACTAGTGGTGCGCTAAGTTAATGCAAGCAACTGAACGGTGGTTTCTGTCTTCTCGCCGTTAAAACTCGTCAGTACTACTACGGAAGCGGCGGAGTAAATTGAGTTAAACGGAAGATAAAGTATTTGCTGGACTAAGCTGTCCTGTGTCAAACATAATGCTAACAAACTTCATTGTTTCATGTAATTAACTTACCTGTCCAGCAGAAAGCCTGCAACCTCTGCGTCCGTCTTTAAGTTCGTGTCCCTCATGAATAGTCTTCATCTGGTAAAGGCTTCACCGATGTAGATTCTTTTCTCCTGGTTATTTCTTTTCTGTGGTTTCCTCCCTCTCACGGGACAAAAAGTACGGAAGCGTAGAGCTGCCACCTCGGCAAAAGAAAAAACAGAGCTTAATCACGTTATTTCATGATAACTTTATTGTTTGAACAATATACTTTTCACGTTTTTACAATATATCACGTTATTACGTGAAAACTTTATTGTTTTAACAATATACTTTTCACGTTAATACAATATTATATTACGTTATTTCGTGATAACTTTATTGTTCTAACAATATACTTTTCAAGTTTGTACAATATAATATCACGTTATTACGTGATAACTTTATTCTAGTTTATATCCATGGAGCCTTCCATGTCCCTCCAGCTGATCAGCGAGAAATGTAGCCACTTCCATCGGATCAGACTCATTCTTCCTCCTGTACAGCCCCATGCATTTTAGGTTCCTTCTCAGTGTCCGCATACTTATCACAATACTGTCCAAGCTGCTCCGTAACTGCAAAATCTCCCCATGCCTCAATCCAAGCATAAAATAGAACTTAATTAATTCCAGTAAACGAGACATTTTTGCACGCGCTGATCTGCACCATTATCAACTTCAACTGGTGTGAAAATTATATTGTTAAAAAAATGAATTATTCACGTTTGTACAATATATTATCATGTTCGTACAATATATTTATATTGTACAAACGTGAAAAGTATATTGTTCAAACAATAAAGTTATCATGAAATTACGTGATACAGCTCTGTTTTTTCTTTTGCCGAGGTGGCAGCTCTACGCTTCCGTAAAAAAGTACGGATGGTCCTCTATTGAAATTGAAAACTATGATCCACTGTCCTCTATGCTCGTTTCTTCTCCTTACCTCTCTCCCTCCCCCCGATGTCACTGGCTAAAACACGTAAAGCTAACAAGTTTAACCCCTTTCGGCTAACGTATTCAAAGATGGCGATGCAACATGGCAGCCTCAGATGGGGGGCGGTGCACCCTCTGCATCTATAAACAACGTATTCTAAGACACGAGACACTTTCATGAGAATGCGATTGTGATCAAACCTCGGTAAAATACGTATTTATGAAAGCAGTGCTTGATTTTTATTAATAAAAAGCCGGATTTGTTACACACTGGGCCTTTAAAAAAAGCAGACTCCTTTGGTAGGTTGCAGATATTTCCAGACATAAATGCTGTTTGAAAACTACAGTTTGGAAGCTACAAGGCAATTTTATTTGTATAGCACACTATCAACACAAGGTAATTCAAGGTGCTTTACATGGTTCGGGTGGTAAAGAAACCAAACAGGATAAAAGCATAGGGAGTGAAAACAGCAAAAACATATAAAATCATAGAAAGCTTAGTAAGAAAAAAAGCATTAAAATTAAAAACAGCAATTATGAATAAAACATGAGAATCGGTTAAAGAAAACATTTCAAGGTGCTTTACATGATTTTTTTGGAGAGCATTTCATTAAAAACAGCAATAAAAAGCAAAATTCATGTAAAAAATTACATTAAAACATAACTCAAAAGCAGCTCTAATTAGAATTTTAGTCCTTGATTTAAAAGAGCCTGACGATTTGGCATTTTGGCAGTCGTCTGGAAGTTTGTTCCAGATTTGTGGGGCATAGAAGCTGAAAGCTGCTTCTCTATGTTTGGTTTCGATTCTAGGGATGTTTAGCAAACTAGAGTTGGAGTACCTGGGGCCTGTTCCAGAAAGCTTGGTTAACTTACCATGTGGTAAACCCTGAAGTCTTGGTTAATCAACTCAAAACCTGCTTAGCCAGAGTATGTCGGTTCCAGAACACCTGATAAAAATCTAGTTAATCAACCTACTCCTGGTAAACCCTGAAACATAAAGACCCTCTCAATGCATCACAGAATTCAAGAGTCACAAAGGAAACTGAAGAGAAAAAAAAGGCAGAATACCTCACAGTTGGAGTTGGAAGTACTAATGAGGAATTCAAGCCAATCATGATAAAAGCAATAAAACTGCATCAGCAAAAAAAAGAATGTTGGCTTGGCAAAATAATTTTCATGTTTTTTTAGTACATTTTAGTAAAAAAAAAAAAATTCTATGAAAAAACATCAGTGGAGTACCCTCTTCAGTTTAAAACAATAAACTGCACTTGAATTTGAATAACAGCATTCCTACTGGCTCAGCCTTATTGCAGACATCATCCTTAAATATACTAACTCTCAACAATCTTAATTTTTTTTAATTCTTTTTCTGCCCCTTATTCCCAGTTGAGGTCAAGTGGTGCTGGAGGATATAATGTATAATTTAAAATGCGTTCCTATATTTTGGATCATTATTAAAATGTACTTTCTTTTGCCACCAATTTGTTGAGATTACAATAATACTGTACATTGATTTAGACATATATTGACCTCTAACTTTATTAGATGCAATCCTTCTGGATACAAAAGAACTCTTTCTCAAGTCAAAATGAAACGCAAAAAGATTTTCCAAATAATAAGATTGAAATCAAATAATTATTAGGGTTATGTAGGGATATTAAGTATTTTTCGTGCATTCTTCCAGTCATATAGCAAATCAAAAGCCTGTCTAACTGGTGAGGGGCCACCACCATCTCCCCTCACCCAGCTGAGAAGTTGGTTCTATCCCTTAATAAAGAAAGACCTGTGGTTGATGTATTCCTGGGGGCACTACATCATCTGTCTTCCAGTGACTTTGTTAAATGGAAGTTTACAACACATACTAATATATTCCAATTAAACAACTATCATTGCTGCTATTTAATTGCATTTTAATGCACTTGGCAGTAGTAATTATTTCACAATGCAGGATTATTTTATTTAGCTGCATATAATGTGTTCTATAATTTTATTTGACATACTCTTACATGTTACAAATAAGCGAAATAGTTTTTGATTGTTTGTAATATGTAATAGGCTTTGTCCTACAGTTTCTGGTTGACAAAATGAAAGTTATTTTGACAACATATAGTGTAATAGGTGCTTTCACGTCCAAAGGATCATCATTTAAAAGTTCACGCCACGCTCAGAACCTCTCTGGAACACACTTACCTGGAACATAACCTGGTCCGGAGCACGTTATTTTCAGAGATTAAGTTGCTATGGTTACTAACATACTTTGAAAGATACCGCCGATTTTGGGAAAAAAATTTAGGTTATCCACAAACTTACCCTCAAACTTATCCGGTTATGTCACATAACCTTCTTTCTGGAACGGACCCCTGAGTGGTTTGCTGGGTTTTTATAGTGACAGCAGGTCTTCAGCATACTTTAGAGCTAAACCATTTAGTGATTTATGAGCCAGTAGGAGTTTTTTAAAGTCAATTCTCTGAGCTACAGGGAGCCAACGTAAGGATCTTAGAACTGGGGAGATGTGTTCTATATTTCCTGATTGTAGTAAGGATGCAAGCAGCAGCGTTCTGGATCAGCTGCAGCTGTCTGATTGACTTTTTAGGTAGACCTGTCAGGACACTGCTGCAAGCTTCCAGACAACTTCAGGCTCCAGAGCAGATTAACCCTAAACTAACTATAGCTGGCTAGTGTTAGCTTCTTTTACTTGTTACTCTATAAAGAGCACCTACATGGCCTAACTTATACCAATAAACAACTCATGGCCAAGTATTTTACATCTGCTTATCAATTATGTTCTTGTAATACTTTAATACATTTTAATGAGAATACCCGTCACAAAATGGGTGTTTCTAAATTCACTGCCTGTTGGATTTGAAGGCCGATTACAAATCTGCGGTGTGACGAGGCTGTCCAAACTTGATTGCTCCTTTAAACGCAGCCCACAAATCCGCCCTTTTTCCCCAAATTTGTAAAATGGGTTTGGTTTTTTTCCTTCTCAGCCTACTCTATGTTCCACTGTAGCTGAACAGGAGGTTTTGGTTTTTGTAATGAAAGCAGATGAAGGTGAGAATAGAGCGGAAAGGTGCACTTTTAAATGTAAGTGTATTAAAGTGTGATAAGATTTTAGGTCCAGGTTATTTCTAGCACTGTCACGGTTACTAGGCAACAGGACATACACTGA
Organism: Apricaphanius iberus; assembly: GCA_028564705.1. Classification (NCBI taxonomy): domain Eukaryota; kingdom Metazoa; phylum Chordata; class Actinopteri; order Cyprinodontiformes; family Aphaniidae; genus Apricaphanius; species Apricaphanius iberus. The sequence goes on along the minus strand of JAPXFQ010002679.1, from coordinate 131,739 downwards.
GGCAAGGGCAGGAATAAATCCGAAGAACAAGACCATTCACTTTCATAACCTCCGGCTCCTTCGAAGGATGCAACCCTTGAATTTGGACGCACCTTATATTTAATTGTATATTATTTGTTAATCTGTTGACTTGTACAATACGTGACTTTAAGACCCCTGATCAAACCAAAACAGCTCTCAAGGTATAGCAATAATTCCTTACTTTTATTAATTGTCCAAAATAACCTGTAGGTCATGATATGTAGGGCATGGATTTCTAATTCTATGGTTAGCGTTTTGTAATTACCTGTAAAAACTAGAATGGTTTCATTATTGATCAAGTTTTTAATCCTAACAAAAATAATCAAGCTAAATTTTATTCAAAAGGCTGTTCAAATTCAACGACATACAAGCAAGTATACAAATAAGTATATTTGCTCACCCTTAGGAAGGATGAGGCAACAGTAGGCAGGAATAAGGATGGGTACCTTTCCTTATTTAAATAGCAATGGTAATAATTCCTGGTACTTAGAAATCTTCATTGGTACTTAACTGTACCACTTTTTAATACTTGAGTGTTTAATAATTACTGAAATCTATTTTTTAATTAAATATATTTATTTCTCCATGTATAACAATATAGGGACGCAAGAAAATTGCAAAAACTCTCCATCTAATCAAGTCAAAAAGTATTGTTTCCAGCTAAAAAGCATTTTTGATCTTGTTATGAGACTTATATACTAAGCAAGAGCAGAATTATTTTGCTCATTTTGAGAATATGTGTCTTATTTTGACAATTCTTACCAAGTGCGGATTGACTTATTTCATAGGCAGATTTTTCACTTAATTTAAGAACCTTTAGACTGCCCAAAACCTTAAAATACTTGATTCTGGTCTAAAGATTATCAAGTTAAATGTAATAATCTGCTACATCAGTGTAGGCAAAATGTCCATGACATTTAACACAAATATTCATGACTGTACAACATTCTAGAATATTCCTCTGCTACCCTTACAAATAATCACTAATCACTGAACAGAACTACTGTGATGGACTGGCGACCTGTCCAGGGTGTACCCCGCCTCTCGTCCGTTGACAGCTGGAGATAGGCACCAGCACCCCCGCAACCCCTGGAGGACTAAGCGGTTCAGAAAATGGATGGATGAACAGAAGTAATCTTGAAACAAGTTTCCCGTTACAGATGACAGTAGTTTTTGTAGTAAAATTCAAAGTTTTAGCTGGTGGCTGTTTTCACCTTCTGTAAAAAGTGGATTCTAAGCAAGTAAAAAAAGGCTTATTTTAAGAAATAAATTCTCACTTTTCCCCTAAAATGTGAAATTGTCTTGTATAGCATTTATTTATTTATTTTAGGAAATAAAATCTAGCCATTTCTTGTTCAGCTATATTTGCTAAATAACATACTATTTTTTCTTGTAGCATGAAATACAATTTGGATCTTCAGCATTAGACAAAACATTTTTTTCTAATCTAAGAAAAAAAATAAGATCACAAGTCTCAAGAACAAATTCTCACAGACTATTCCATCATTATTTTTACACACAAAATGACAGTACATCAATTCCATATCTAATAATATTGATCTGCAATTGCAGCAAGATATAAATTGTAGTGCTCAAAAAAATAAATAATCTGTCAACAGTGTACATTTATGTTCAAATTAAATGAAGAGAACTGGTAAACTAACACAACAGTCCTCTTCAGATGCCTAAAGTTATCAGGTTTCAAATACAAGATCTCAGCTAAATACAGACGTGGACAAAATTGTTGGTACCCTTCATTAAATCAAAGAAAAACTCATAATGGTCACAGAAATAACTTTAATCTGACAAAAGTAATAATAAATAAAAATTATATAAATGTTGACCAATGAAAGTCAGACATTGCTTTTCATCCATGCTTCAACAGAATTATTTAAAAAATAAATGCATGAAACAGGCCTGGACAAAAATGATGGTACCCACAACTTAATATTTGGTTTCACAACCTTTTGAGGCAATCACTGCAATCAAATGATTCCTGTAACTGTCAATGAGACTTCTGCACCTCTCAGCAGGTATTTTGGCCCACTCCTCATGAGCAAACTGTTCTAGTTGTTTCCGGTTTGAAGAGCGCCTTTTCCAGACAGCACGTTTCAGCTCCTTCCAAAGATGCTCAATAGGATTGAGATCAGGGCTCATAGAAGGCCAGTGTTTTCCTCTTAGCCTTTCTTGGGTGTTTTTAGCTATGTGTTTTGGGTCATTTTCCTGTTGTAAGACCCGTGACCTGCGACTGAGACCATGCTTTCTGACACTGGCCAGCACATTTCTCTCTAGAATCCCCTGATAGTCTTGAGATTTCATTGTACCCTGCACAGATTCAAGACACCCTGTGTCAGATGCAGCAAATCAGCCCCAGAACATAACCGAGCCTCCCCCATGTTTCACAGTAGGGACCGTGTTCTTTTCTAGATATGCTTCATTTTTCCGTCTGTGAACATAGAGCTGATGTGCCTTGGCAAAAAGTTAAATTTTTGTCTCATCTGTCCACAGGACATTCTCCCAGAAGCTTTGTGGCTCGTCAGCATGTAGTTTGGCATACTCCAGTCTGTTTTTTTAATGATTTGTCTTCTGGCTCAAACAGCGAAGGATGTTCCGATCTGACACTGATGTTCCTTGAGCATAAAGTTCAGCTTGGATCTATTTTGAAGTCTTTCTAGGCTCTTTTGTTACCATTTGGATTATCCGTCTCTTTGATCTGTCATCAATTTTCCTCCTGCAGCCACGTCCAGGGAGGTTGGCTACAGTCCCATGGATCGTACATTACTGAATGACATGTGCAGCTGTAGTCACAGAAACATCTAGCTGCTTGGAGATGGTCTTATAGCCTTTACAGTTAACATGCTTGTCTATGATTTTCTTTCTCATCTCCTGAGACAACTCTTTCCTTTGCTTCCTCTGGTTTATATTGAGTGTGGTACACACCACTTCACCAAACAACACAGTGACTACCTGGAGTCCTATATATAGGCCCACTGAGTGATTACAGGATTGTAGACACCTAGGATGCTGATTAGTGGACATACCTTGGATTAACATGTCCCTTTGGTCACATTATTTTCATTCTTTTCTAGGGGTACCATCATTTTTGTCCAGGCCTGTTTCATGCATTTATTTTTTAAATAATTCCGTTGAAGCATGGATGAAAAGCAATGTCTGACTTTCATTGGTCAACATTTATATAATTTTTATTTATTATTACTTTTGTCAGATTAAAGTTATTTCTGTGACCATTATGAGTTTTTCTTTTATTTAATGAAGGGTACCAACAATTTTGTCCACGTCTGTATTTATTCTTAAGCTGTGTCTAATATTAAGTGTATTGATGCTTAAAAAAGGTAGTACATTAGTAAAACAAGTAATATTGGGAGCAGGGGGTGTGCAAAGCAATGGGTATTTGTATCTGTATTTGTTGGGGGGGAGTATTTGTGTTTGTATTTAAGTAAAATTCAAAATAGGCATATAAATATTTTGTTTTTCACGTTACACTTCTGATCTACTTTATCCATCATATGGTTATGGGTGATGTTTTTCCATAAATCCAGCAAGGAACAGGTAACGACATGTAATTAAAAAAAGAGACGGACAGAGGCAGAACAGTTTGGGGACGATTGTAAACTGCAAACACTTGTGGGTAAAATGTTCGTGCTAATTGTAGAAGTTCTCCGTTTTTCATTATAGTCTGTGTTCCATATGTAGTCGGGTTCTTTAGTTAATGTTTGAGTTATGCTCGTGTCAGTCTTTGGTGGTTATTTTCCGAGCACCATCTTAGAGACGGCGGTGCATGAGAGTGGGGTGTCTGCCTTGACTGCTGTGCAATTGTCTTGACTATATCTGTTTATGTAAATCTGCAAACAAAACCTCCCTCCTTGATTTTGTCCAGTGCAAGGATAGTAGGAGAACAATGAAACCTTTCTTCCCAGTGACTTACTGTATGATATCACTTATTAAGTTTTCTTGCTCCCTAAAACAAATATATCTTAGAGTATTTATTTGAAATAGTTACTTATTCCTTCCTGGACACCGTAGTTGGGTCAGGCTCCGCACCTAATTGTGAGCAAAGGATTCTTACACTATTCATGAAAACTTGTCTTGTATCAACACATAAAAGTAAAATTATTCAAGTTTTCTTTCCCAAAATCATAATAACTCCCTTGTATATCACCATTTATTGAGAACGTTTTGCTTAGAAATTGTTATAATTTAGAATATCTTGTTTTAATCAAGTGATATTTAAGCCACCCCACAATTCTTCAAAAAAAAAAAAAAACGTTTTTTCTGAACTTCTTCCATCTTCTAAGGACATTTATGGTAATTCTAGCTATTTACTTGCTTAAATTTAGTGTTTCTTTTTTGTTTATAATAACAAAAATATTCTAGAAATAAGAATTCTTAGTAAGAAAAAAATGCTTACCCCACTGGCCGATTTTATGGCTTAAAATTAGACAAAATTCCTTATTTTAAATGTATTTTCCTTGTTTTCACTAGGGTACTTTTTGCATTGTTGGTTCCAGTGGATCCACTAGAGCTAGTAATAAAACTGGAATGTTTGATGGATGGATGTAAAAAGTTGGTGTTTAGAATGCTGTCACACTTTTTCTACAGTTTTCTACAGTTCTCAGAATCACAATATCTTGGTATCTGTATTTCCCCAGCAACAGTTTTGCTTAAAATAAATGTACACCTTATGCAGTGCCGGCCCAAAGTCTTATGGGGCCTTAAGCAGATTTTGACTCTGAGGGTCCCCCTTTAAAAATAACAGTGTTTCAATCACAATTTGGTCTTATCTGGGAACGTAGGCGGAGTTTATTTGACTGATCCTAAAAATTAATCAGAGGTAATTGTTAATATTAGTTGAAATAAGCTGAAGCTCAAACAAAATACAAAGGTTAAACTAAAGCATCAGCTTGTAACAATGACAACCCAACAATCAAACAATGAATATTACAAAGTTATTTTAAATTTTGTTTTAATTTAATTCAAATATTTAAATATAATTAAAATGTTTTTCTTAAAATGAATTGGTACAGTAGATACATTTTTATTGCTTTAAATGTATTTAATTTAAATATTTTTCACCACTTTTAAAATACAAATAGAATATACATTTTTTTTTAAATACCTACAAAGAAACTCGCCTGTTTACAGCACAAACATTTAAACAATGTACTTTTTAAAAATAATCTACACTGAAACAAAATGAAATGAAATGGAGTAATAGTCACATTTTCATAAATTGTAACATCTGCAGTCTGTTCAAGTTCAGCATTTATGGGGGGATCCGGATGGGTTTGGGGGGCCCAAAGGAAGCGTTTAGTTCTCTTACGCCTTTGGACAGCTCTGACCTTATGCCAAATATAATTGAAAAATAAAAAGAAGTTTTTGTACAACTATAAATGTTAACTGTGCTGTGTTATTAGTCTATGCACATTATATCATTAGTAAGATTAAATGTAAGACAATAAACCAAAGTATATCAGTAGGAGTTTCCTTCAGACTTTACGATAGTACTCTATAGGCCGGTTTACTAAAACAGTAGGAAAAAATTCTGAAATTATGGTTTATAGTTTTGGTGTGCCACCCCAAAAATTGAAGTGGCCCCATCTGGCCACCCCTATGAACAATTTCTGGAGGCACCACTGAGTGAAGCCAAACTTTAGAACACTTTCTCTCTGCCATGATGCTTGCTCGGTTTATGGCTCACTCGCAACGACTGAAGTCATTCTGGTCTTGCGCATCTCACAAGAAGTTCTTATTAATGAAGGACAAGTACAGAAACAAGTCACTGTCTCATCCCACGGTAGGTACCACAGAATTTGATCATTTCCTTCCTTTGGACAGAAATGACCCCCTTTTTACTGGAATAAACCTCCAGCAGATCCAGTCTCAGTATGATGGTTCATCTGATGGAACAAGCCACATTTTAGGAGGTCAGAAGTTGATGAAAACAAATAGGAATGCTATTGGAAATGCATACCTGCCAATAATAATAGTAGGGGAGACCAGGGACAGTTGTAACAACGGATGGTTGTAACACCTGGAATTACTCCAATCAGAAACAAGCTAGACAGGTAACACTCACTTTACTCCCTCAGTTACAATGGGTGTTTCTCAATGTCAAGGCGTCTTGCCTACGAGGACATTGTCCTTCCTTGGTCAAAAAAACGGTTTGGAACAGACTAGCCTTATGTGACCATCGTAGTAGCATTTAGCATAGTAATATTACTTCAACCATGGAACTGGAAATGTATAACGAGAGTTTTCCTTTTTTTATTTTTTTTGTATATGCCAGTTAAATCAAATGTGCAAACAAATTAGTACCTGGTAGCCACCGAAGCTGCGACTGCTAAGCAACTAACGAACCATATATAACTGCTTTGGATCTAAATAATAATAATAAAAAAATAAAACAAACATTTTAGATATTAGCCGATGGTTAAAAATAGTTGACTTACATTTAAAACAGAAATTTTTCCCCAAAGTAGGTGCTGCCGGCTCCTACCGCACTGTATTCTGGGAAATTTTTGACCGAGAGCAGGATCAAGGCACGTCTGATGTATCCTTTGTTAGTTAGCTTAACGGCTAACAAACGGAGGACAGATTCCTCCGTAGAACATGAACATTGGAACACGCCTTGGCGGTCCCTGATGACGTATCTCCTAGGCAACCGGGGCGGGACCAAGGCATCAAGGCGAGGTTCCTGGGCATTGAGAAACAGCCAATGTCTTCTTGCTAGCAGAAAGACAGAGCTAAATTTGAAACTTAGTGATAAAGTTAACACTAAAAGTGTGTTTTATTAGTTTAAAATTCTACTTTTCTATCGGATGTAGGCTACTTTTTGGCTTTTGTCCTGAGATCAAATGTCTAAGAATCCAAACAACTAGTCCATTGTTAGAATCATTGTTTTGTAAGCTAAAAATAGAAATGACTAGCATCTGTTAAACTAGCAGTCAAGCTAGTTTAGGTTAGCAGTTCCCAAAGTTTGGTTCGGGACCCCACTTGGGGTCACAAACAGGTCATGAGATTCTCTTTAGAAAATAATGTCAATACCAGACATAGAAATGAGCAGCCTTCTCCATTTTATGAATCAAATGAAAGATGAAAAATAGGCCATGAATTAATAAAAGCAATATATAGTGGTTGATATATTGGGTGTTGATGTTGGTCATGTTGCCATTGTAGCACTTTTTTAAATGACTCAAAAAAACATATTTGGAAGTTCAATCAAGAGCTAGGGTCACGGGCCTGTTAAATTCTTTTTTTGTGGGTCAGAGACTGAAAAGTTTGAGAACCACTGGTTTAGGTGAGGTGAAAACATGGCTGGTGATACAGGAACTGTTGTAGCGCCTTGTTAAAACAGTCCCTGAACCAAGTAGTCCCTGATCTTTATTAATATTTTAAAAACATAGATCATCAAAATAAATCAATTAATGGGTATTAAAATATATAATGGAATTTTCTGTATATATATATCTTTACTGTGTTTTTCTTGTTATTGCTGCTGTAACACTGATGTTTTCCTAGTGTGATACAATAAAGGAATATCTTAGGTTATTTTCTCTTTCCTCTTACATTGCTGTATCACTGAATATCACATCAAACCCAGCATACAATAAATAAATCAGGACTCATGTGACTTTTACACTTGCCACAACCGTAGCTCAGAATGATCCCGTTGTCAGCCACCCCATCAGCAGTTTGCAGCTTCATCATAAAAGTCTTCCCCTAAGACTGTGGTTAATTGTTTCACCAAGCTTTGGTTTGAGTTCTACTGATGAAATAATTTTATTGCATTGCAACAATTTGACAGCTTCCCCTCTTTTTCATGTAGTGTGAAAGAATAATGTTTAAGATGAACAATCTTTTTGTCATTTTCAGAATTTTTTTGATTAACTATTTATGTTTTATGCATATTTTAGATATGTTACAACCATCCCTGTGCACTGGTACGGTTGTAACAGTGGAATGACTGCATTTTAATCAATTTTGCAACCTATACATATTTCATAAAAACAAGTAAATATATTTATTCAGTAGTTAACACATTGAAGTTTGTAATGTAGCAAATAGGCTGTTGTAGTATAAATGGTTTTGGATTTATTAGAAAAATCTCAATAAGTGTTACAACTGTCCCTGATCTCCCCTAACCATTACTAGCAGAGAAAGTGGAAAGCTACAGCCACAGAGCAAAAGGGTTGTCTGAATCGGGCCAGGCTCAATAAGGGAAAGTTTTGGTCTTAATGGACATTGGCCTGCTTTCAAAACTGAAAATAGGGGCTGCTTCCACAGAGGAACCTGATAAATAGAAAATCTGTACTCTGTTACTTTACTCATGCAACCACAAATATGGTGTTGTGTGATAAACACCAAAGTGGGTTCTAGGGTGGGTTTGAAGTTTATTTTGGGATGGGATCTTATTGCCTTGAGAACAAACTGACTGTATTTTATACTAAATGAGGTAGCAGAAAGAATTATTCTGAGCGGGTAAGATCACTGCTCACAGTCTCTACACCCCACTAGGGGTCACTGGTGATACCTCATTGTGATAGAAGTTGGATACATATGAGTGTTTTAGTGTTCGGAAACTTTATCAGTTTTTACTTCTGTTTATTTCATGTAAAATAAATAAATGCACGCGGGTATGGTTAAAATATTTTCAGTTCATAACCAAGACAAATATTTAAAAGATATAGTAGCAAATAAAACAGATAAAAGTGCAGAATAAACAGAGGGAAGCTATAAAAACAAATGAAATCGAGATAGTTTTCATTTTTAATATTTGCTTAAGAAAATCTGCTGTAGTTAAAATCTAAGTTCTGAAAAAAATAGGAAGATTTTCTTAAAGCATAATTCAAGGTTACCGCTAATAAACCTTTAGCCTTGGCACAATAATTTAATAAAAGATAATGAGTGCACATAAATGAGTTTGTTTTTTTAAACAGCAAGATACGAGTCTTAGATTATAAACAGAAGCACGAAAATGGCAAAAGTAATGTGTCATAAAATAATAATTCATTTATTAATGGAACCAAATATACCTTCACATCTAACAAACATTGCAATGAACATTGCGCACATTGATAAACATTTTATTCGACTTTTTTTTTCTCTACCTTGAGCGTTTTTCTTACACGTTGGGAGTGAAAAGCTGCGTTAATGTTAGTGTCTCACTCTCATTTCCCCCCCTCTTCTTCTCCTCCCGATGGACAGTGACATTTAAAGTACTGAGGTAGATTCAGTCAGTTCAACAACAACAACAACAACAAGGTTCTGCAGAGTTACACAGGCGGAAAACGCTGGGTTATTACACTGTTCTGACAACGGATTTAATCTAAATGAAGCCATAATGGATTGTTCTATTATTTCTACCGGTTCTAAATCGGAACTATCGATTTAAATTAGATCCAGGTAATATCATTTTAATAATCTTGATCAAGAGAAGTCACGATTCAGTCGCTGCAAAGCCACTTTCTGATGCTTTATTTTACAGATACGAGCAAAGAAAAGCGTCTGGAAAACGGAAATGTATTGGCCGCTTAAAATGGTTTGTGACAGTCACAATACTTTCAGCTGAGGAAAGATCTTGTATCAGTGAAAAAAAAAACTAAAACGTGCCGCATTTCTTTCCTTCTTATTAATACAGTAACAAATACACATAAAAGTGGAAAGATTTGCGCACTTTAGTCACTAAAAGAGGGAAATGAAAGAACATCCATGGCCAGAGTGCACCGAAACATATGTTTATAGCAAGATGTGTTCTGAAATACCGCGAGAGCAAAGACCTAAAGAAACAGTTAAAAAGCAGAAATACCACAAATATGTATCATATTATTGTTGTGGAAAACACAACAATGAGCAGCGCTCCTTCAACTTTTTCTGTCCGTGCTGTTCTTTGAGTCGCTCCCTTTTAGCGCATCACTGCGCATGCACAGCGGTGTGTTCAGCACAGGTAAGTCAGTATGTGTGTGTGTGTGTGTGTCGTTAGCAGATTTAGATTCAGAGTCTTTTCTGGGGAGGTCACTGGTTGAGCTCCAGGGCCCAGACCTGCTGCGGCCAACCAGTCCGGCCCTTCACCTTCTTCTCGCCTCCAAAGGACTCCTGCAGGCCGTCGGTCTGTGGGGGAGAGAAGAGCGCCATCATCATCACCATCATTATTAACATCAGCTGCACCAACCCCAGCAGCTGCAGGAGACTCATTTTAGTGCAGGGTTTCCTTTCTGATCAGTGTTGTGTGTTTTGGACTCTACCCTCTGAGCAAATTGCATAGAAAAAAGTATAAGTTGCCCTCTGTCTAAATAATGCGAAAATATGTCAGTGACCACTTTGCACCGGACATGTCGATTTGAAATTTTAACATACTTCTAAAAAAATATTGTTTTACTTAAAGTTTGATAAGACATATTAACTAATTTTAATAATTTTTTTTACTAATATTAAGTGCACCAGACTCGAGCACCAGAACATTTTTTTTAAACATTTAAATAGTCAATAGAACCTAAACAGCCAAGACTCACGTTTATCGTTGATGAAATTAGCCAACCGAGCTTAATATCTCAATTCTGAATTATTTGAATAATAACTTCGATTAACTTTTGACCAATGAATTAGACGCGGGTGATCGAGCAAAATTTCTTTTTGCGTAAAAACAAATTGAAAAAGGCTTGAATAAAGGCGTAGTTTGATCCCTTTAACGTGTTTGAAAGGAGGTGGAGGTTGATTAAGCAGGCTAACCAAGCTCTATTTGCCTTTTTTGGCTAAATTTGGATCAAAAATATTGGATAAAAACACATTTTCATTGCTAAGTATTATACATTTCTGAAAGTGCCACAACTGAATGAACAAATAGCAAGTACTTATCATTGATTATGATTTTGTTCTGTTGATCTTAATTTTGGTTTGGGCTCTTGTTTAGTCTTTTTTGAAGTATCAACTAAAACACTTGGATTTCAATTTTTTTGTGCAAGTGTGGAATGATCATACATAACTAAAATGAATAAATAAATAAATCACTCATTGAATGCTTACTTAAATATCCATTAGGCATCTTAAAATGGAAACCAAATACATTAACTATGTAGTTTATCCTGAATGAATTAGATGCATATAAAGTTTTATTGATTGACTGAATTAACATCAGCATATTGTTAGCTCCACCCACTTATTCATCAGATATCTTTCAAAGTGTTTTACAGAATAAAATTGGCCTGAACTGCACTTGTTGTGCATGTCAGCCAACCAAATGCTTAGAATATAGAGTCTAGTGGTATTTACATTCAGCGTCATTATAAAAGAGATTTGAGGGGAATGTTGAATATTTCAAAAATGCATATTAATTTTTCAAAAGTATTTAAATAGTCTTCTCAAAATTCATTTTTGAAACAAATTCTAATCAAATATTTCACCAAAAATGTTGCTTCTGTTAGCAAGCAGACAAGGCTTTAACATATAAATCTGCTGAATCAAAAATTAAGAAAAGTAGTTTAGAAACTTTTTTTGTTGCAGCAGAAATTTCAGCTAGAATCCAGCTTTAACCGGTTTAGCTACAGAGCTAAGCTAAATCCGAGATTTCCAATAAACTGAACTTCCTGCCTGTGGCTATACGTTGCTAATGAACGCCACATCCCGGCTTTGGTCGCCAGGGATGATGTTACAGTAGAGCAGAAAAAGAAGAAGAAAACAGGTGATGTAACATATTTCAAAAATATTTATGAGAATGTAACAACTCAAGTTAATTTAAGTATATTTGTAAAATCAACTACAATTATTAAATTCTCATAATTTTTTTGGATCATTCTTATTTTTTGTCAACTTAAGATAAGTATTATTTTTAAATTGGTTTATATATTACTAGTTAAGTTAAGGGTCTCTATTTAAGCTGTTACACTTCTCAGAAATATTGAGTTAAATCTACCTAAATAAAAAGTAGTATAAAATAAAAAAATGAGACCATACTAATTTGTTAAAATTCTGTTTGTTTTATCTGTCCGAGCTGAGTTTCCTTTAACATACTATTGTCTGCTGGCAATATACTTGAAAGTTGTACGTGTGCAATTTTGTTTGCACTTGCAGTGTTTTTCTGTTGGATTGAGCTCATCTCGTTCTGGATAATGGAATAAAGCTTTCCAGATTACAATCATATCAGTGTTAACACCTGACTAATAATAGTAACTCAAAAATAATCTATAATCAGATTCTGCCAAGATTGTTTGCGGCCATAATAATTAGATATTATGTAAAATGAAATAAAGCCCACAAACTGGAAAAAAATAGGGGCTTATTTGCAGATATTTAGGGGGTTTTTTTAAGCTCCAAAGTATATAAGTAGAATTAGCTTTTTGGAGGAGTCTGATTGCAGTGTTTACGTGGATTTCTGAGGATATGTTAAATATAGTTTTATTTTTGAATTAGTCATTTTTTTCAGGGGTTTGTTTTAAAGCAAATCAAATAATATAGGAGGTAGGGATAGGCAGCAAGCAATTATGTTTTTATTGTTATAGAAGTGTCCAAAAGCGTACTATAACTGGTTTAAATCATACTGTATATATATATATATATATAATATATATAATATATATATATATATATATATATATATATATATATATATATATATATATATATATATATACTTTTACTGAATTAGTTTTAAAAAGAGCTAACGTTTTAATTCAGATAAATACATTAACAAATGTTTTATAGTTAAAATTGTTTTGAATTGTGTATGCAATTTCTCACACTATTAAATCACAAACTTTCAACGTAAAAACTACTTCGTTAATAAGGTTTTTTTTTTTTTTTAATACTTTCCAGATTGGTCAGAGCGCTTTATAAACATTCCCAGGCCTACAGATGTTTTCACTCTGACTCAGTATTACAGTCTGCGTAAGAAACTGAATTTTAGGGAAAAAATGCTTCGGACTGAGAAAAAAATGTCCAAAATCATGACATTTCAGGATCCTCCAGCAAACATAACTCACCAGCTCCCGTTTCCTTTTCAAATCCCGCGTTTCAAATTTCTTAATCTCGGCCTTGAAGCCCTCCGTCTCGCCGGAGTCTTTGGCCAGCACGTCCATCAGATAGGCGATGTAACTGGTCGCCAGGCGCAGAGTTTTGATTTTGGACAGTTTGGTGTCTGCGGGAACGTTGGGAATACACTCCCGAAGCTCAGCGAAAGCCGTGTTTATGCTCTCCGTCCTGCGGCGCTCCTTCTTCGGCCCGGACGCCCTCCTCTTCCCCATCCCCGGCTGGAGCCCCTCGAGTCGGCCGTCGTGTGCAGCTCCATGCGCGCCCAGCTCCGCGGACGGCGTGTAGGGCGCCTGGATCTGGAAGTCTGCGGGCACCTCCCCGTGGTTCACCACCCAGCTCTGGAAATACGGCGCGTCCTGATGGCAACGCTGGACGAACGGGAAAGGTTCGTGCATCAGGTGATGGTGGTGGTGATGCTGATAGCCCCCGATGAGGTTCATGCTGAGCCGTCAAGAAAAAATGCGTTCGTTCGCCCCCAAATCTTTGCTCGGGGATCACCGGCGAGCGAAGCTCATTCGAAACTTAATCAAGTACTCTCCTAAATTCATTCACAAGTTAAAACCACCGAGACTCGATTGATTCACGTGGTCCTCATTCTTAAGGAAGTTTAGCCTTGAAATGTATTCCAGGGATGAAGTCTGTGCGATGCGCGGCAATCCCACTGAAATATATATATATATATTTATTTTTCTCCCCCGAAGAGGACGCAGTGATCTGCAGGAGAAATTTGACCCAGCTGAAGGTGTGAGGCCCCAGGTTTATATGAGCTGGATGTGAGCGTGAGAAAGAGGCAACCAATGGAGGAAATGGGAGGAGAGCTTGGAGAGGTTTGGAATAACACGGTGCCAGAATATCACAGCAGCAGAACGCAGGGAGCCAGCATCTGCCTCATTGGCATCACGTATACATGAACAGGCAAGAAGTTTGATTTCATTTCTTTTTGTTTTGTGAAATAATCTTTTGATTTGGGGAGTTTTGTGGTTCATTGCGCACAGAAGTTTACGCAACATTCATAGGGGCACAGCCTTCTAAGTAGGGCAGAGTTCCTTTTTCGTTCCTTTTTTGTTGTTTTTACTAACTATCTATACATTCATAAGTTATATATATATATATATATATATATATATATATATATATATAGAGAGAGAGAGAGAGAGAGAGACAAAATAGAAACAAGTCTTCTGTAAATTACTTTTAAATTATAATATAATAATAGAATGAATAATATTTACATGTATTTTATTGTAAGTATTAGAAATCCTTTTTTCATGCGTGTGCCTGATATGTCCAATAAGAAACAACCTTTCAAGCAACTTGCCACTGGAAGATTATCCTTATTTATTTATTTATTCAGTTTTTAAGAATACATATTTACGTTTGAAAAAAACTTGGTTTTATATATTTATTTCCGTGTATCAAATTTTTTGTGTGTGACAGTTTTATATTCATTTGATAATAGCAAGGACATTGCTAAAAAAATCCCGAATTCTTTATAATATATCGAATTTTTTCAATTTGAAGTAGGCTACCTGGAAAAAATTATGTCATTTTTTGCTTTTGTTAGTCTATGTTGTATTTAATAGTTTCTTTATTTCCGTACATTTAAATAAAGATGAAACTTTGTTAGAGGTCTAAGTGTTTTTACACAGCATAATTCTTTTTAACTGAACTTCCGTGCGTGTATTAAATGTTTTCTACGTTATAAGCCGGAGAAAATCTGCTTGCATGTCATCATCATACAAATCGTATGTTACATAATAATAATAATAATAATAATAATAATAATAATAATAATAATTTGCTGATCCGGGCGCGGCCTGCGGCTTTATCTCGCCTCTGCTGCCCTAACACCTTAAACACATCATCTTATCGCCATCGCCCCCCAAAAAAAACATTATCCCATTACATTACGTGACCTTGACGCTATTTGGAAACCATTTACGGCGGCGTCTTATCTAAATACAGCCATAAATCAGGAGGTGTCACCCTGCTGCTGGGGCACAACTAACTATTCCATAAAAGCTCTCATGGCCCCTGCGCACTGTTTACAGCGCGCCCCGTTTGTGCATATATCACCGTTCCAATAAATAATCCACCCGTCCTCCTGTTTCACACGACGGTGAAGAGGCCTGCGCGGAAATAATGTTAGATTTTCTTAAAGTCTAAAAAGCCACATACTTTGGTCTTCCTCTACATTTCTAACACCAACCTGTAAACGTATTAGAATCAAAAGCGGCCTTATTGGCGCGCATGTGTGCAAAAACATTGAATCAGTCGCTTACAAGGTAGCCTACTGACATATAGTATAAATATATAAGCTTTCGAGAAAAAAAAAAGTAGGGGACAAAAGAGGCATTAGAGTTTGAATGTTTTTGAGACCACAGGCCTAGAATGAAGCAACCTGGTCAATTTGAAGCACGGATAGCCTTAAAGGTATATCGTTTTTAATTTGTGATGATATCATTTCTCAAAATGAAATGTGCAAAAAGGGATAAAACAAGCACACAAATTATAAAATATAGGAATTCAAAAGATTAAAAACAAAATCAAAAAAGTCTATATAGACATTTATATATTTGCAGCACAGATTAAGATTTATTGCAACTTTTCTTTTATTAGATGCATCTTTGAAGATAAGGAAAAAATTGTCCTAATTTTTCTGCAAGTTTTATTTCCTCCTTTTATATTTTCCTGGTCTCATATATATTAAAATGCTTCTTATACTAAAGTTATTGGGCAGCTTGCCAAACTAAAAGGAACATGCAATTTTAAAAATATTACATTCAGTGCTGTTAGATTTGTAAGAACTAAATCTTTTTGTTGAACACTTTACATCCCTGCATGAAATATGCATACTTTAATGCTCCATGTGAGCAGAATAAAGATACCTCATCTTCTGACCAGTTTGCATGTTACCTTCGCTGTCAGTGTGAAGAAGCCCATGCAGCCCCCAGAAAGCAAACCTGACACTGTTGATTAAGACGTCCACTATGCAGGGATGAAATACAACCCTGCCTTTATGCACACAGCCCCCTCTTCATCTCTCTGCATCACTTTCTCCTTTTCTTTTTCTGCCTAATTTCTTCCTTTCTGTCCATCTCTGACCAGTGCTTTTCCTCTTTCTTGTTTTCTTCCCCGTTTGCTCTCTATCAGTGGAGGTGCTGAAAGACCTGGGCAGCTGTAACAGGCTCTTCATGCTTTCTCTGCTTTCAGGCCCAACATGAACCACTCATCTCTTGGCCTGCAGGCTGTTGCAGCTGCTGCTCTGCCAGGGGAAACATCCAAAATAGGTCACAGAGAGCCATCTTGGCTCTGTTCTGGATTCTCCTCATAATTGTTTGTGTCATCATGTGGATTTTTCAATAGACACAGCTTCCCCTCCTCTTCAAAGTGCTTACCCTCAAGTCCACATTTCCAAACAAATATTCTGCCTCTCTGATTCACAGTCGGCATGGAAAACGGTGCAGAGCTCCTTCGGCTTTGACCGTATATCATGCCGAGGCTCTTAAATATGTCCAACTTTGTTGTGCATTGAAGTGAACAGGCAAAGCTAATGAAAACGTCCCTACTTCAGTTGGATGTGATGCATTCCTTTTCGTTTTGGGAAATGTGGGCAAACCGGGGCATGGCATGGCATTGCAGGTGAGGAATTCCTCAAGGACTCAGAAGCTGATGGAGGAGATAACAATGACGATATGTTGGCTGGAAAACAAGCAGGCTCAAAAGATGCAAAAAAACCAGGCAATTTTGAAAAAAAGCCTGATCAAAGTAATTTTTTAAACCTGCATCTCAGCATAACTGCTATAAACAGCCACAAAGAAGTGCTGTTACCAATGACATTAAGAAAAAACATATAAAGCCAAAAAACTTTAACACCATTAACAAACCTCTGAAAGGCATCAATAATTTCAATAATGATAATAAAAAATGACTCGATCAGGGTCAACATTGTACATACAGGGTCAAATGTACTCACATCTCTACTGGGATTTGGTTAAACACTCAACTGGAACTCCCAGTTGTGTCCTGGTGTCAACCATCTGACCCAAAATGTTCCCCTTAAATGAAGGATGTTGGTTAGGATTTAGGAACCACCCAGAAACCAAAAAGATTCAAAACAACATCAACCAAAACATTTCTGGTGTCCTTGTCCACAATTAGACCAAGTTTAGCTGGAGCCCTTGCTCCAAATAAAGATGGAAGCATAAGAAGTTTGTTGGGCTCTCGGTGATGAATGACACACTTCCAGCCGTCAACAATGGTGGTGGCATCATTTTGTGGGCCTGTCTCACTACTTATGGTACTTGATGGATCACATGAATTGAATGGAAAAATGAGGAGGAGAATTATCCAAATTATTCAGCTTCTCCGCAAATAATCATCGAAACTGATGAAACTTGGTTATAAGTGATTATTCCAGCAAGACAATAATCCCAACTATATATATAAAAAGGATTTAAAATTGATTAACTGTATATACTGTACACTGTGATATATAGACTGTGATTGAGAGCCAGGTCTTTGCCAGGAAACCAACCAGTTAGAAAAACAAAGTTCTACCGACTCTGCAAGTGAGAGTGGTCAAATATTCAGCCAAAATTAGCCAGGAGGGCATGGTTTCTTCATCTTACTGAGGGATTTTGTCCACGTTTTGGTGGGGATCTATGAATAATCTTAACCTATATATGCACATAATTGAAAGTGCATATTTACTAAAAGACAAACAATCATTTTCTTTTTTCACTGTCTAATTTATTGAAACTAAATGTTTCCTCTTTTGGTTCAGGTTATGTGTCCGAAATTGTTTTATTTGCTTGATGCAAGTTTTAAGATAATTGTTTTTACTTTCTTCAGATTCTAAAGGGATATGACAACTTCAGAGTTCACCTGAAAAAAAAAACTGGACTGGAGACTCAACAGTGAAGCAGTCTACAAGGGACAGAGCACACTGGACTTCTTGAGGAACCTTACATCCTTCGAGGTTTTACAGCATGATGCTGCAGATCTTCTATAAATCTCATGTGGAGAGTTTAATCTCTTTTTCTGTCCTCTGTTGGGGTAGCAGCATCAGAATCAGGGACTTAAAGAGGCTCACCAACCTGATGATGAGGGCTGGTTCTATTCTGGGAATTACTGTGGAACCTCTGGAGGTGAAGATGCTGAGGGGGATTATTTATAAAATCAAGACAATCATGAAAAACCCTGAACATTGTCTTCATTAGATTATCATACAATGGCAGAGTGTGGGCAGACAAAGGCTTTTTCAGTTTTGCTGCAACACAGACTGCTACAGGAATTCATTCTTGCCATCAGCATCTACAATAAATCCTTGAAGAAACTGGAACAGTATGCATTACAACAACACTTAATTTCCCTCTGGGATCAATTCAGTATTGTTGAACTGAAGTGCATTCAGATGTTTATACAATTGACTTCGTGGAGTTATCGTTTGAACTGTTAGACTTGGGTCAAAGGTTTTGGCCATCCTTCAACAAGCTTCTCACAATAGTTTGTTGGACGTTGGCCCCATCCCCCCCTAACATTACTGATTTTTCTAGTTCAGGTTTGATTGTACAAACCATTTTAACTCTGCCCAGAAATGTTCTACTGCACTGAAATTAGAGTGTTGTGATGGCTTAGCTAAGAACCGACTTCATTGTCCCTAGACTACTTTTATACTAATTTGGCTGTAGGCTCAAGATGAGTCAATTTTTAAGACATATCTATGCCCAAGCTTTAACTTTCCATCTAATATTATGATATGTTGCCTCAGTAGTTACATACAATGCTCTTTTCTCATGATGCCATCTATTTTGTGAAGCGCTCAAATCTATCTTCTTCAGTAGAAAACAAATATCTATATAAACATTTAACAACTTGACACCACTGGCCCACCCTTCTTAGTCATTTTACAATCCAACATTTTATAGCTGGTAGAATTATTATTTTTTTCATTAATTGGTTTGGAATGTTGTGGAATAAAGCGGATTGTCCTCTATTAATTAGGACTGAATTAAGATTATTATAAATAAATTGAACAGAATTGAATGGGTGAATGTGGCTCCAGTGTAAAGCACTTTGAGTGGTCAACATGACTAGAAAAGCGCTATATAAATTCAGTAATTCAGTCCATTTACCAAAATTCAGTCCATTGTGAATATCCTGCTTTAACTCTGCTTCACTGCCATCAGCCTCTGTTTTCTGCCTTAGTGTAGCTCGAAGCTAACTGCTATAAGGCTAACATGTAGGAGCCCATGTTGCCATCTATCATTTGGGAATCAAATGTACGTCATTTAATAATTAGATTTTCTGAGTGAAATGTAAACTGGGACTCTCAACAGGGAGCAAGCCCTTAGTCTGATTACTACAAAAAGCTTGATTTAGATGTGCATGTAAATGTACTGACTGGGTCAGGTATAACTAGAGGAAAAGTAAAGTAACATCTACCCAGGGCTAAAATAATGTTCCTTAAAGAGTCCTACTGAGTTAAATGAATATTTGTTGAACCTTATAACTTAAAATGTGTGTTTAAGAAATGTTTTGTCAACACACCAGCATTAATTGTGTTTATTTTCAGGGGTGTCCTGTCCAGGGAGCATCCCTCTACTGAAAACCATAGTATACAATTTTCTCTCCCAGGATGCGTTCTGGAAGTACTGACTGAATTTCACTTTAGGGCATTACGTCACTGTATACAACGCATTTTCACTGTAATGACCATACACCATTTGTACAATTTATCTGATTCTCAATTCTGTACCTTGTCGCTCAACACTACTGCTTGGTAGTGACGGTTTACCAACTGACACGCTATTACTTTGATGCGTTTTGGCCAGCGAGCTTGTTAAACTTTCAGTACACTGGCGTCTTCAGATGCACTCCGATTCAGTTTCAAAACAGTAACATTGCACCACAAGCCTTGAGAGGGCGATAGAGGCCAAATAGCCGCAAAGTTCTGGAGTAAGTATTTAAATATGTGAAGCACTCCTTAAACTTCCTATAACAGAAGAATAGCAAATTATGGAATGTTGGTGAATTGATCAATATCATGAATTATTTGATTTTCTGGAGATTGTATTATTATTTAATCCCATTTGCTCCACTTCAAACTGATTTTAAAATTCTAAATTAACAAGGTTGCGTTTTCAAACAATAAGAAAATTTTAGATTAAAAAAAACTGTATCTAATATGATTCACAGGATATAAACCTTTCACTCCCTATTTTACTTAATGTTATTTTGTTAACAGACCATCATTGTCCATATTTACTAGTATTCCCAGATTGATCAATTGGTTTTGTACCGCTGTATCTAGCTTCCTATATCTTCAGCAAAGCAGCTAAAGCTACAGCAACTACTCTAATAAATGTAGTGTTTCTCCTGTATAAAAAGATCATGGAAGAAAGCCCCTTCCCCAAATACCCCTTCAACTTCGATAATGTTACAACAGGATCTCAAATTGACCCACTTAAAACAACTGGGGTTTTTTAAGATATTTTAAGGATAACAGAGAAAATAGTTGCTTCTGTTGTTTTGTTGTTGTTTTTTTCTTTTGTTTTTTATTACTAGTGTTTATTTCCCTTTCACTATGCAGATGATTTTGAATATAGGGTTTTGTCATCCAGTGTGTTGTTTGTTGTAAACTGTTGTTTCAAAGGAGACCCCAAATCCCAATTAGAGATACCTATATTAAAAAATACAACATACAGAAAAAACAACAACAACTTATTAGATCGTGCAGATTCAGTGTCTCTTTTACTGCCTTCCTATATCAGCTTAAATCTGAAGCGCTGAGATAAAGCCCCCACTGGAGTCCTCGGATCTGTAGGAAGCTTTCATGCAACTGTCTGTGTCGTTAGGATATAGGGAAATCCTTCACGCAAAGGTCATACACTCAAAAACCTAATTACAATACTTTTTGGAGTATTTTTAAAAATAGTACGCATTATTTAAGTTATTTTTGTTGCAATAGCTATGTAAAACTTTCTCCTGGGTTGAATCTTGTGATGTTTCCCAGAAATTCAGTTTGAGCATTCTAATACCTCAATAGGCGTACAAAATGCATATCCGCTTTGAAATGTTTAAACCACTTATCTCTATTGATTTCAAATTACAAATCAAGTTTCTTGTTTTACATCCAAGGTTCTGCACTGTGGGTCCTATTTTTTTTTTTTTTTGTGATGTATGGTACCTCTTCGACATATTTTAATAGAACTTTCTTGTTTCCAACATGTAGAGATTATCGAGTTATGCAATGCTTTTAAGTACGGCTGTACTATAAATGGATTTTATTGATTCATCAAATTCTTCTGTTTATGAAGATTTAATTTAGGAAAATCTATATTTTTTGACCAGTACTCTAATTTGATTTCCTTAGCACAGAGTGATGTCAGCTTGCCAAAGGTCTACAATCTTGCTTTACAAGAACACTCTACAGCTTGTTTTTAGTTAGACTCTAACTTCTGGCCAGCTCCAGGACACGATGAAATTGAAAATATGTTGTTTCCCTTGCAATTTCTTTTTAAGAAACAAAAAAACACAAGAATACAATCGATTAAAAGTGTATTTGGTATAAAAAAAAAACTGAGATTTCATTTTTAAGCCATATCGCCCAACCCTGCTTTCAAGCCTAGGTCTATGTTTTGGATAGTCTTGGTCCTTTAGAATTGAAGACAAGAATACAATAGAAGCATCCTTTATTGTTCCCAATGGGGGGAATTCAGCTGTGACAGCATTAAATTGACAAGTAAATGAAACATTTATATTACAATTATCCATCCATCTATTCCATTTATCCTCCAAGAGTCTCTGGCGGGATTGGTGCCTATCTCCAGCGGTCATTTGGTGAGAGGCAGGGTACACCCTGGACAGGCACATAATCATACCTAAGGGCAACTTAGAGAAACCAGTTAACATCACAGTTATGATTTTGGACTGTTTGACTTTGTACATCTCCTCGTTTTGATTCACATAAAATAAATAAATAAAAAACATAATTAAAATAATATGCGTATAGTAGGGACAAAATTATAAAACTAAATTATTATGATGTTAGTTGTTTATTTAGGTATTTATTTTCCTTATTCAGTTTACCTTATCATTTTAGTCTATTTTTTGGGTTTTTGTTACATTTTTTTTTTTTTTTACCTAGAATTGTTTGTGGCCCTTTTCGATTCTGTATTTGTCCTTTTTTGACCTTAGATATTTTCACCTTTTGATTAATTGTTTTTGTGTTTTATTCTTTATTTGTGTTTCCATAGTTCATCATTCTTCTCCGTTAGTTTTGTTTAACTGTATTTCTTTAATTAGATGGCTTCCTTATCCACTTCTCCTTCCAGTATTTATTTCCTTTTGCTTCTCCTCTCTGTTCTCTGGTGCTCTTGAGTTTCTCTTAGGTCCTTTTCTTATCTTTTGCTACTTCTAAGTTTGTCCATATTCTTCTTATTTAGGATTGCTCGTCTATTCTTTCATTCCTTAGTTTTCTTTTGTCTCTTCATTTGCCATTATGCTCCCCAGCTCATCTAATAATAGTATCCACCTGTTCTCTCCCTCTCACCTGCATCTGTTTGTCACTAATTGGTTCTCAGACTTTCAGTGTCACTCCTCATTCCTCCTAAGTATATTTGAGCTCGCTGGTTCTTTCAGTTCATTGGTAGTTGGTCATCATCAGTATTACCGGTCTTCCAATCCCTGAGTTCCTGTTGCCCTGTAAGTTCCTTGCATTCTTGTTTTTTAAATAAAATGTTTTAATTTAAATCATTTTCAGTGTATGTGTACTTGTGCATCAAAAAACAACATAGTTACAAACAGTAAAAAATATAAACCAAGCAAAACGAAATGTGAACCTCACAGCAGCAGACACCTGAAGTGAGGAAAAACTGAACAAATTCTCATTTACCTGATTTCCCTCTGATTTCAATAAAGTATTTTTGAATTTATAAAGCTTTTACGCACAAAATGAGGTCTGAAAAGTAAGCTGCTCTCTACAATGAGTTTGAAATTTATAGAGAAAAACGTGGTGAAATGGAGGATATTGGTAGCACAAACACTGAGATGGCAAAAGTGAATTAAAGCAACATTTTTTAGATTTGCAGACCCTCGCATTCAGACGCACAAACAAACCTCAGCCCCATATCCACATCTGAACTAGGAATAAAAATTAGAATCTAAACGAAATATTTTTGCATTTAAGAATTACATCACATCATATTCATGTGAATCTCTTCATATTATAAAGATATTACCTTTAGTGTATTAATTGTATGCATAATAGTATATAATTGAATTTAGTTTATTGACATAGCGCCAATTCACAACAGATTTAATCTCTAGTAGCTTTACAAGAAAAGTTATTTTAGTACAATTATACAAACATTCCAATCAGTTAAAAGTTTTCCATATAATGAGCCCCAGCTGATTGCGCTGAGTCACTTAAGTGAGGTTGTGTTCAGAACATGCAGACTCCAACCATAGCAATCCCTCATACTGAGCAAGCATGCAGCGGCAGTGGAGAAGGGAAAAACTCCCCTTTAACAGCACAAAACCTCCAGCAGAACCTGACTCAGTGTAAGCGGTCACTTACCATGACCATCTGGGGGTTTGAGACGACAGAGAAGAGACACAAAAAGTACAAAGGAACTGATATAACAGTATACATAAAAAGAAAGTAATAAGTTGACAACAGGAAGAGCTTGTGGTGGTCAGCGGGTACGGTGGCGCCAGTGTCCGGCAGCCTCACCTTGGTCAGTGTGCCCCAGGGCTTCTGTGGCTGCAATGTAGTTTGCCAATACCAGTGTATCGATGTGGGCATGAATTGGTGAATATCTGAATGTAGTTTGAAGCACTTTGGGATAGGTAGGGACTAAATAAGGCGCCATATAAGTGCAGGCGATTTACCATTTACCGTGAAGGATGTTAAGTCACTGGGAGCATCATTTGAGTGGATGCTCCCCATCCAGCATTGTGTTGTAGCTGAGTAGGATACCAAACCAGGTATAGCTTCTATGGAGAGAAAAACACATGAAGAAAACAAGATTAACAGCTGAAACAACAGCAAAAGAAAAAAAAACTTCTGGGGAGTAGTAGAAGAGAAAAGTAGAAGATTGAAGAAAACTGACCAGTCTGTCCTCCAACAGTCAAAGCCTATAGCAGCATAACTACAAAACTAACTCAGGATAACCTAAGCCACTCTAACTATAAGCTTTATCAAAAAGGAAGGTTTTAAGCCTAGCCTTAAAAATAGAAAGCGTATCTGCCTCACGGACTAAAACTGGGAGCTGGTTCCACAGGAGAGGAGCCTGATAACTAAAAGATCTGCCTCCCATTCTACTTTTAGAACTCACAGGAACTACCAGTAAACCTGCATTCTGAGAACGAAGTGCTCTGTTAGGAACATATGGAACAATCATACCTCTGATGTATAATGGAGCTTGATTATTTATGGGCTGTATACGTAAGGAGGAGGATCTTAAACTAGTCTGGACTTAACAGGGAGCGAATGAAGACAAGTTAAAAATGGAGACATGTGATATCCCTCTTTAATATTTATTAGGACTCTTGCTACAGCATTTTGGATCCACTGAAGGCTTTTAATTGCATTGTGTGGACTTCCCGATAATAAATAATTATAGTAGTCCAGCCTTGGAGTAAGAAATGCATTGACTAATTTCTCTGCATCACTCCTGTACAGGATTTTTCTAATTTTAGCAATATTCTGGAGGTGAAAGAAAGAAATCCTTGAAACCTTTTTAATAATGGATTTGAATGTCATGTCATGATCAAAAAAAAATTGTATAAAATACAAATATCCTGACTTGACACACCCACATAATTCTTCACAATGTGCTGGTGCTCATTGAAAATCAGCCTCTTCAGTATCTGGATGAGGATAAAGCCTTTGGATGTCCTTTGGATCTATGTGCGGAACTGTACCCAGTGTTAGATCTACTGACTTGCTGGAACCCTGTATACCACCAAAACTCTTCTTTTTTTTGTCGGGCACACACCACTCTTCCTTTTATTTGTGACTGATATTTTACAAGGATGATACTTTTTAAAAGTAGACATAAAATACTGTTTTTTTGTCAGGCTTTAAATATCTAGGACTGCTGAAACAAACACTCTGCTGTAATTTAGTTTATATTACTATTAATTTGCTTTTATCCTAATCTTATTGTTTCTTCAAGAAGTAATCATATAATTTAAACTTTATATTTATCATTCTTATTTTTTTCATCAACTGTGCTGCTACTTATTTTTTTATCTTTTTACGATCGACTTGACACGTTTTCTTATTGCTAACCATATTCTTGTCTTTTGATGTGAAGCACTTTGTTTGCCTTTGGCTGAGTAAAGCGCTATACGGATAAACAATTACTGATTGATTGAAATGAAACAGCTATTCGTGCCACCATGTACCTGCTCACCATACAGGTTGGGGGATAATATTCTCTAGACCAGGAGCGGTGTCACACTCGTTCATGTTTTGGGCCACATCAAGATCATGAATGTTCTAAAAGCGTCGGTTGTGGCAGAAAGAATTGATAGAACACATTGATAAAACCATCTTTAACAAACCATTAAAATATTAAGAAATTTATATCTCAACAAATACTTCTTAAAGTTCAACAAGTACTTCTTAAAACTAAATAATACTGAACATCTTTTCACAACATGATTTATGACTAATCAGATAAACAGATTTTACAGAAAAAATAGTATTTAGATCCAAACCAATAGAACTTAAATGTTATATTTCTAAAGCCCCCTAGAGCAGGGGTTTTCAACCCATGTGCTGTGAAAGATTGTTAGGTGTGCTTTGGTAGATTATTCAGTTTCACCTAAAAAACATTTTTGAAAACTAATTACTGATTGTCTGTGAAAAAATATGCCATAGAGTTCTGGGAGTTGACATTTCAAATTGAATAGGCGCCATTGTGGCAGGCAGTCTCCTGCAGTTATACTATAGTTATAAAAGGCTAACCCAAACTTAGAAATGGTAAATACGATGGATACCTGTTGTGCTATAGGATTCCATAACAGACGTCGACAAGATAAGGAAAGAGCATTCAACGAGATTCCCAAGGATCCAGAATGCAGAAAACGTTGGATTATTGCAAAAAAATAAAAATAAAAAAACGCTAGCCATGAGCTAAAATAAATCTGTGGGACCCCGCGAGCAAAGCTGCTTATGTGGGGGCTACTTATAAAACAATAATTCCTCAACTTTAAATGGTATTTTTTTACTTGCTTTTAATAGGCTGCTTAGCAGGCTTCCTGCAGTTATTTTGCCATTGATTTTTTTTCGTTTTGCTCATATAGCCACAACAAAAAATCTAGTAAAACTTTGCAGAAACGTAATCTTTGTCATGCCTGCATGCTGCTGTTTACATGTATTGTGATTACGAGGAACAGACTAAGGTGTAATACATTTTTTTTGAAGCAATGATTGGTTAAACTTGGGTGGGCGCGACTGTGGCTCAGGGGTAGAGTAGTTGGCTTGCAATCAGAGGGTAGTAGGTAAAATTCCAGCTTCCTCCAGTCACATGTTGATGTGCCCCTGGGCAAGGCACTTAACCCCACAAATTCTACATCGTCCTACCGAGCCATGTGGGCTATCGGTGTATGAATGTGAGTGTGAATGGGTGAATGTGGCTTCATTGTAAAGCGCTTTGAGTGGTCAGTGTAACTAGAAAAGCACTAGCCTATATAAGTTCAGTCCATTCAATAGTCTGGTTTTGACACATAAAAAGCTCACAAACCTAACCTAAGCGTTGATATTGTTAAGCAATATCAGGGCAAGTTTCTACTTACCCTCCTACTGCTCAATCGATTGCAGGAAGATTCCAGATCTGGCTCTTGATAACGAAACCCAGTTGTGTCCATTTATGTCCCTCCAGTCTTTTATATGCTTCAAAGTGATACTCCGGAGTCGGACGAGGGAAAGTTGTTTAGGAAATTGTATGTAAAATCCTGTAAAGGTCCGCTCTGACAGCTTAAATTTTTTTTTTTTAACTATCCCAGGGGCATGGTAAGGGTGGGAGATGTTTAATCTATTTAATTTTCCCAGTATACACAATAATATCTGTTGGGGATCTAAGGGGAAATGCAGCTATTTGGCTATTATAGTTAAACGAGAAATATCAAATCCACTTTTTTAGCCCTTAATTGCATGTAAATGTGTATTTTGGGTGTTTAGGAGTGCAGACAACTTACATTTAGTCTCTTCTGGTGCTGTGTTTATATCTTTACATTCTTTTTTGATATTTTTTTAAGTCTGTTTAGTTTTATCTGTTAGCTATTACGTTTTCTTGTCTATTACGTCACAGCATTTGTTGTTGAACTGCCAAATAAGGTAATGAACTTCCGGGTAACCAATTTAGTGAAGCCGCCATTTTTTCTCCCCCACAGCGATTTTGTAGTCCAAGGTCAGTCATGTCGAAATTACAAGAAAGCAAGTCAAAATGTTGAGTTATTGGGTGTATTAACCCACACAAATCCCTAAATCGACCCCCAGCATCAGAGCCTCTGAGAAGTGCCTGGTTAAATTTTATTTTTAGTGGAAATATACCGACATCCGTGGGGAAAGTTCTCCACGTTTGGGCGAAGCACTTCGAGGACGAGTGCTTCAGCAACCTAGGTCTGTATCATGAGGGATTTGCCAAAAAGACTTGGTCTGATTGAGGGGTCAGTTCCTTCTCTCCACGGAAACGACGGACAAAGCAAAGCGGTAAGCTTCAAATAACACTAAAATGACAGTAAACTTTATTTTAGACATGAATGTTGTGTGTTGATATGTTGTACGGGCGATTGTTTTGATAGTTGTAGCATTGTACATTCTGCTTCTGTTAGCGATGTGTGCTAGCTTTTAGCTGAGGATATAACTGTACTGCATGCTTTGAATAAAATGATTGGGCTTTTTTTTGCCGGTTTTTGTCGTGGGGTACACATGATGTACAGGAATTTAGCGACGATCGCTTCGCAATAAAAAGTTTATCTGCCGGTAGTAATCGAATCGCTGCTATCAGACTACAAAAATGTCCGAACGGGGTGGAGCGGAACGCTCTGTAACCTGGAGGGGGCGGGGCATGAAATGTTTCGCTTACATTTAAAGGGACCGCACGAAAATGAGTTGCTCTAAAGATGCTCCTCAGAACGGTATAAGGAGGGTCTGTGGGGCTACAATAACATGGAATTCAGACCAAACCACTGTGGTTCTACTTTACATAGACCACAAGTGAATGACTTACATGTGAAAAGGAAGGATTTAAAAGCATGATATGTCTCCTTTAAAGAACTGCTTATGGCAGTCAATGAGATACATAATTTTTGAAAGATTTTATGTTTTCGGGGCACCACCTGTTACCAGGAACTATTTTAATAGCCAAATTTTATATAGAGTTCTAGTGTCTGGCACAGTAATCATGTCCTACTCTTCCTTATCAGTAATTGGCAGCAGGTAGCTTTTTGCCTTGTATTTTGAAACAAAGGAATTAGTGATGCTTGGATGCGGCCGGTGGCAGTGGCATTGTGGCAAGAGAGACAACACTTTTAGAGAAGATTTACGATATGAAAAATGTAAACCCCGAACTGGGCCTTGGACAAAATTGTGACCAAGATGAAGGCTGTGGTATAAATGGAGGTTAAAAGAAAAAAAAAGACTGTAAACTTGATGAAAGTCTCGAGGCAATACAACAAAAGCTATATTTCCTTTGGATTTACTTTTACCAAGATGCAACTTGGTAAAAGTAAATCCAACTCCGTTGTAGGTTGTGTGTGTTGAAAAACTAGCCAACAGCGCTATGAACCCAAGTAAGCCTAACTTTCATGGTGGGCCTTGTGATTTTAATGAATGAAAAAATGTACCTTGGCCCAAAAAAATTGATAAACACTGCTTCAGAGTTTAGATGGCTCATAAATGGCGGGCCGGATTTGGCCCAGGGACCTTGAGTTTGACACGTGTGGTCAAGACACTTTACATTGTATGTTTATGGTAAAAAGTGGGAGCAAAGGAAGGGGGATATGACCCAAAAACACCTGAGCACAATACTGCGTGCTGCTGTGCGTACCCAAAGTTTGATAGATCAAAAACTTACAAAAGTAAGTAAAAAAAAAAAGAGTTTAAGTAGCATATGGTTTTAGTAAGGATTATACACAAAGTTTAATGAATGAGACCCCAGAAATGTAAACACTTTTTGAGCTTATTGAGAACAGTGATGGTTATACAGTCTATGGCTGCTGGGTATAAATGGCTATGATAATGTTTCTTCATGCAACCAGGATGCAACAGTCTGTCACTGAAGGAGCTCTCCAGCTCAGCAACAGCTCCATAGAGCAATGTGTTACATTAGATGGTAACATCTAATATCTGGTTTGTTCAGATTTTTTCATCATTTTTGAAACATATCAAAATTGAGCTCCATTGTGTCGATGTCCAAATGAGATATTATGAATTTCATTTCATTTCCATTTTCCAGTGTAATTTACTGTTCACCTGCCTAAACTAACCGGGTCTGGAACTGTTTTATTTTGTTTAAATATGTCTGCATATTACTGACTAGATTAACTAAGATTAACTTCATATTCACTAAATAGTTCAATATAAGATCCAGCTAACAATTCACACAACTCTGCATCAACAATCTCTATTTTGTGTTGCAAGGATTTAAGGTGTGCTTATCAAATCCCTGTGGTCCTGTGATTGGGGATGCTTTTCCAATGTACAGCATTTACATCAGTATGCATAGGCAAGCGTACTGAACTAAACTGTTTAGGTTATATTCTTTATACTTTAAACAGATCATTTAAGTTTACTACAAAACTTCATCAAAAGCTTCTTGTTTTATTCTTTTTTGATCTGAAATGGTTCTAAATCCAGTTTCCCCAATCTCACAAGTTTTATTCTCTTCTGTCATTTGTCCATTGATATGTGATTGTCCTCTGCATGCACATCTGTTCACTGGTCGTTTGCGTTTCAGATCTCTGAAACTCTCCTCTAAACTGGGGCAATTCTGCCCGTTCTCAGCCAATAAAGATAAGAGCTGGAGGGCTGGAATGTGGAGCAGCGAGGTGACAGTGATGAGCTGAAGGGACACAAAACTCACAACAAAACTTCTGAAATAGTTTTTTTTTTTAATACAGGAATAAAGATGCATGTTTTTCATGACTCTTTACAAAAAAAATCTGAAAGGGGAGATGTTCATACATACATCCCTCCCCACCTAAGGTTTACCTTTGTACAATAATGTTTATCTATGCAGCTCCAATTATTTTAGGTTACTTCTCAACCGGCTTTTCCAGTTCTTTCCAAAATTGCATAAACTCACTAAAATTGGATGGATTTACGTCACTACCACAACCATGTTTACAGAATGTAGGCAAGAAAGTTCAGTTCTAGTCTAATAGTCTTTGACTAGAGCAAATCATTTTTCCGTGTCGCTTACACTTCTAGATACTACAAGACACGCTGTTGGATGGCAACAGTCATTTTCCGTGTTACTGATTAGCTTTACTCTCCAGCAGCAATAAGAAAGACAAAGTTTTGGCTTGTTAGGGAGGGGTAAAATGGTTTCCACTGTGCATATTATTGCATATTAGGGTATATTTGGGGTTTGAACTACTAAGATAGCCAGTTTAGTGTTTCTTAAAGGAGTCTCAAGTAGGGATGCGACGACACCACGTTTTTCAAACCGATACCTAGATCTGAGTACTTGCCAATACCGAGTACAAAAGCCGACCCTTCTACACACACACAAATTATGTTGAATTAGATTAAAAAAAAAACTAAATATTAATAAAAATTTAAAAAATGAATGAAAAATAAACCTTTTCTGTTAAACTATTGCAAAGTTTCCACATTTTAAGAATCGGTAAACTAACCATATAAGTTCATGGCATCGGTTAACTAACCATACGAGTACATTAGAATGGTTTTGGCCCCGATGCCTGATACCAGTATGGATATCAGTACCAGTATTAGTATCACTGCAGCCCTAGTCTCAAGAACTATCAGATTATTGCACTCTGAGGAGGGATGTGATTCCCAACCTTCTGAAGTTATTTCATAAACATGTCCTCCACTTTCTAAATTTGCTCTACTTTGTGTTGTTCCATCACATAAAATACATTATGGCTTCTCTTTGTATCATTGCAAAATGTTATAAGGTTCATTGTGTACACATTTTTCTCCCCAAGACACAGAAGTCGTTATTTCCAATTTGAAGCTGTAATTTTAGGGGGGAAAAAAATAAAATAATTATGACATTAACAACAAACACAGAAGAAAATCTCATCAGCTAATTGAACATGGAACATGTATGAGTATCCTATATTATCATTTTTATACATATGCAAAATATCATAGTATACAATTATAATATAAAATGCAATGTTCCCTTCCAGCATAAGGTCCTGGGTTTGAATCCCGGGTTCAGGTCTTTCTTCATAGAGTGTGCATGTTCTCCCTGTGCTGGGTTGCCTTCAGGTATACTCCCACAGCCTAAAAAACATGACTGTTAGGTTCATTGGTCTCTCTAAAATTGTCTCTCTCTCTCTGTTTACTGTTGTTTGTCCTGTCTGATTTCTTGTTTGCCTATTTTGATTTTCATACTAATTATTTTGATCAATGCTAATTGCCATTGTTTTATTGTCAAGGCTTTCTTGTATTTTAATATTGTTAAATGTTTAAGCCTTCTTTTACTGATTATTTGTTTTAATTTTCACATTTTTTGTAATCATGTAAAGCACCTTGAATTGCCTCGTGTTGAAGGTGTGCTATACAAATAAAATTGCCTTGCATTGCCTTGCCTGTCTGTGTCAATGTTGCACTGCAACAAGCTGGTGATCTGTCCTGCCTGTCACCCACTGACTGCATGAAATAGGCTCAAGCTCCCCTGTGCCCCTGCAAGGATAAGTGATTGATTATGGATTGGTGTTTTTCCCCCCCAAAAGTATATTACTCTGCTTTTTCATACTTGAACAGTAAATATTATGAATGCATTCCTTTTCTTTTTAATATTTATACAACAGACCTGGAAAAAAACTATTTTTCTCTGCAAAGAACCTCACTTTCTACTATATGAACCTCCTCCTCTGTGCTGAGGCTGAGGCAGAGGGAAGCAGACCACCGACGGGTTGGGCTCTATTGCTTTGACTGCAGCAGCAGATTTAACAGAGGGGGCTGCTCTGTGTCAGGCAACCCCAAAGGGTTTCAGCAGGACTGACAGTCAAAACACCAGCAAAAAAAGTTTGACCCTGAGAAATCCCGAGGTGGACACGGGTTCAGGGAGCCACTTTTCTGAAATCCAGCTGAGACGCTCCAGTATTCCAGGGCTAAATCAAGAAGCAAGTGACATCCTTTCATGAAGCTGAAATTGTGTCTCCATTAACTGATGCACACTCTTGAGTTTAAATACACTGGAGTCCAGGTTCTTAATCTTATTTTATTTTGTTGGTTTTTGTCATAATTTTATTTCCCAATTCAATGGGTCTTTCTCACTTTCACGGTTACTTCTGCTGGGATCTGACCAATTTTAATAAAATCACCAAACTCTTAGAAATTCACCCCTACATTTTGTTGAAATAAAAGGAAGATGCCTGACATATTGCGTAGGGTGAACCCCCAGTTGTATTGGGGTCATTGTGCTTGTGAGCCTAATTGCCTCACAGGCTCCTAATGGTGAAGGCTGCTAGTTAAAGTCCCTGCTTGTCCATTCATACCCTCCGCCTCACTCTCCTGCTCATTAAAACAGCGAATAGGCCACAGATGTTGAGTCAGCCATTAGTTTCTACCTGGAAGGGGGCTTTGGGTGGAAGAGGTGACATTAAGGAAGTTAAACATCAGGCAAAGAGCTTTGTTTCCTCCACTGGGGCCACCCAGGCTAGAAACGTCTGGGTCTGACGTGAGACTGCTTTTTTTTTGCTGTTGTTGTAAGATGGTACCTCCTGAAGGTTGAGAAATACATTCATTCAAGGGCAAAATTCAATTTTTTATATTTTATTATGATTTTGTTGGTTTGGTTTTAACAGTCTGAAAAACAAGGAAATTATTCAAACATGGCTCCTTTTAAAGGGTAATACATCCAGACTGCAAACAGCTGGAAAAACAGTTGGATTTTTAAGTTATTAGGGAGATTTAGTCTCATGAACCAGTTTTTGTGTTATCAGCCCATTATGTTCCCATCCAGTAACCCAGTTTAGTTAACAGTGCAGATGAGGGCTTCTCCACACATTAATGCTATAATCTACTTAGTGTTTGTAGCTTCAAAGCATAGTTTGTACTTTTCTCTCGGCAACTTTGCACTGACACGAACGAGTGCCATCAGAGACGTTTTCCTTTTATGTTTCATAATCTATGAAGGTTTAAACTTTGAGACTATTTAAACTATTGAGAAATGTGAGTAAATGCTAATGTATGTCTGAGAAACGTGTATAAAGTGTGTGGCGAGAGGTTTTAAAGACTTGAGACATATATAATGATACAAAATAAAGGTGACTACTTCGTAACCCCGTACGATACAACGAGGGACTGACTGTAGTTGCTTTTTACTTAATTTCTTTACCAAAACTCCTCACTTGAAAAACTTTAGCCTCTTATGATACTCAGAAGAGGTTTTTAATGCATATGATGAAAATGCTCCTCACTTGCAATTGTAACAGATGCTGAACACTCAGAAATGCTCTTACTTCGATATGCACCATGACTGCTGCTAGATATCTTCAGCACTGTTTTTTTAATGGTGATGCCAACCAATCACAGGCTTATGCTCTTGCAGCTTTTGACAGACAATTTAAAAATTTGGTAATGTCTTAGACAGATAATAGTCCTCACTTATTGTTTTATGTTTAAATGTTAGCTCTTATCTGTTTAGCCAAATGTTCTCCTGATGAAAGTCTTTTTTCCCCACTTTCCTGTTTTTTGTGCTTGGCAATGCAGCAGTTAGTAATTTGTAGTCTTGCAAATGGATGATTGTAGGTTAAATTCCAACTTCCTCCTGCCACATGTTGATTATTTACCATTTCTGCGCTAATTAAAAAAAAGAAAATGTCTCAATTCAGTTTTAAGAAAAACTCTGAGGAAATTATGTTTATATTATCACATTTATATTTGTTCCTTACTAAGACTTGTTTTGAGTTTAATGAGATGTTTAATAAATAAAAAAAGATAAGATAAACATCAATTCCTGCTGGAAATAAAGCTATATCAGCTAATAAAATTAATAAAACTGAAGAAAAATAGATTCCTAGTAAGCTTAGGGCACTAGCATCTGCATTACTGAAACATTTCTGGGCTCTTCCATCAAGCATGGTGAAGTTCTCAGTAGGAGTGTCATAATTAGGGTTTATTTTTATTATCATCTACATTTAACAGACCTTTTAGAATCAGATGAGGGTCATTTTTTGTGTCATTGTCACACTGATATTAATATGGTATCAGCGTCAGGCTTGTCAACAGCTTCACTGAGTTTCAGCAGCTGTTACTCAATAAAACTGAAACTCTCTGACTAACTTAGGGTTTTATTTGCATCCACTCAGATGCCAACCTGAACCTTAAATACTTCTACACATCATATTTTGTGGCTAACATGCATATCAAATAAAATAAAATAAAGTCTGTGAATTAGAATATATTGTTACTGCTGCGTTAGGTGTTTAATTCTACCTCTTCCTTTGGTTCCAGCGCAGCTAGGAGAGATTTCACTCGGTTTGTCTCAGCTCTAAATGTCTCCTATCTATAAAGATCCTGAAATAGCCCCTCGGCTCTGTGTCCCAGCTGGCATCAGGCCCCATGATAGTGTCTGATCGCCCCGTGGAATGTAACGACAAGCTCTCACACTCAGATTGGATGCTTATCACATCAGTGTGAGCTCTGATTGGATGCTTATCAAAAAACAAAGCCTGTTGTTGGGTGCCGGAATGACCTTTACAGTATCAGGCGTGGGAATGCCATCGCATGGACTGGACTTTCCCTGATGTTCTTTAACACCTTTAGGGTTAATCTCCAGACCCTTAAGCGGAGCCCGTGCTGTGACGTCATTAGAATGTTTACATCACCATGATGGGCTGCTAAAGGTTCGATGAGAAGTTTGTACAGTTGAACAGTTTTCTTCTTTTAGAGCTCTGTTAGTCTTCCATTAAACTTTCTTGGTAGATTCAAAAATTTAAAAGGATATTTTAGCCATTAATTCACATAAATATGTTTGATTGTGTGTCTATAAGGCCTGTGCGATCTGTTCCTCCAACTCTAATTTAATAATCTCTAAAATGCAAACACAGAGAAGCAGCTTTCAGTTTCTATGCTCTCCTGAACTAGTACGAACTTCCTGATGAGGGGAAACAAAAGACAGATTACCAATTGCATTATCGGGGTAGCTCCGTCGAACTTCTAAAACTCCAGTTTGGTTTGATTCAAACTGGACTAAGGTGTAAACTACATTTCAAAAGTTTGACTTTCTCTTGCTGCATGTAAACATACTGACTGAGCTGCTTTAAAGCAAAAATTACAACTCTTCTGTTTAGAGCTGCCTTTAAAAAATGTAATTGATCTGTTATTACTTTAATTCTTTTAATGATTTATGCTTAGTTTCTATTTTTAATTTTATACAGCTTTTTTTTTCAACATTCACTGATGTTGTTGCTACCTGTCTGTTATGTTTGTCATGTTTTATTCCTAATTGCTGCTTTTACTTTCTATGCTTTTATCATAGTTTTGTTTTATTTAATACCAAATTATGTAAAGCACCTTAAATTAACTTGTTGTTGAATGTGTGCTATACAAATAAAATGTCCTTACCTTTTTTTTTAAAGAAACAATAAAACTCAATGCCCCATATCATACAAGAGTACCTTCCTGCAGTTAAAATGGTTGAAAAGGGTGCCGCCATTTATTCACGTCATACTGGAAGTCACAAGAAGTTAGTTAAACATTTCTAATCACTAAGTTGTAATGTTAACTTTTTATACATATG
Source organism: Apricaphanius iberus (assembly GCA_028564705.1). Taxonomy (NCBI): domain Eukaryota; kingdom Metazoa; phylum Chordata; class Actinopteri; order Cyprinodontiformes; family Aphaniidae; genus Apricaphanius; species Apricaphanius iberus. The sequence continues at coordinate 95,713 of JAPXFQ010002679.1, read as the reverse complement.
GAAATATAAATAAAAAGATGGATGACATTAGGTTAAGGCAAGGGTTTAGACAAATTAGGAATTCAGGGAACTAGTAAAGTTATGTTTAAGCATTGCTCCTAGAATTTTAGGTTTCAACCAGGCTAACCAGTCAGGGACGAGAAAGGCGGGACCTTGCCTTTTAATGGGTACAATTTGGTATGAACTAAACAAGTAGATTTATATAAAACGTTTATATCACACTCCTCCAACAATAAGGCTATCAAAACAAACAATATGTGTGGAACTTTGCATGTATTTATATAATTACCCCCCCCCCCCCAGCTGTTCTTGTTGCTCTTGTAACTGCATGATGTAGTATACTTCATTTGTACACTTGCACAGTTCAGTAATGTTTTTTAGGGGTTTGACAATTCAGAATGCACGTCTGTAAGCAATAGTATACAGTTTGGTAAATTGGGCAACCTTTTAGCAACAACAGACCAATGAAATCAATTGTTTTGTTTCGAGAACACTCCTGCTAAAAATTGGAAATCTTATGTGGACATTGTCTGTACAAAATAAATGGCTAGGAGGCTCAAACCTGAAGTGTGTCATCTTATCTGATGGCCCAGTTTTCCTGATGTCACCCTACACGCATTACAAGTAGAAGAAACCTCTGCTTGCGACTTCTCTTTATTCTTTCTGTTTTACGGCGGTTTCAGCTTGGCACCTCCAACCTTGATTGGATATATGGTGGCTGCCTTGTCGGCCATTGTAACTGCAGTTGGGTCCCTCTGACACTATACCCAAGTTATCACAGTGGCATGTGTAAAACAATAAAATATGCTTAGAATAAATTCGAAAACAATAAAATATCGACATGTCACCCATACACTTAAAAAGCTTTTGAGACGTTGTGTTTATTCATTTTCTCCAGTAATCTGACCTAATAGAACAAGCTAAAATTAGCATTGTCTAGATGCTAATTCCGATTTCAAACGTCAGAGTCCAAGTCCAAATGCAAATCAATGGCGTGGTGCTCAAATCAAGTCACAAGTCCCTTACAAATGACTCATGTCAGAAATTGAGTCCGAGTCCAGGATTCAAGTCCTCGATCCCACTAGGATTTACTAATCTCACATTGAAAAATCTAAAAGAAATAGATATAACCCTTATCATTTTAAAGAGATTATTTCACTGCAACAAACTACAATAGAAATGCGTTTTTGAGCTTTTTACACATTTTTAGCAGAGTTGATGGGGTGTTTGGATGAATGTATAGGAATGTGTAATGAGCGCATAAGAACAGAGAAAAGCAGTCAGTGTGTTGCAGAAATGCAGATATCACTGTCTGGAAGGAAGGGTAACTCCCCCCAAAAAAATCACGTAGGCACTATAAAAATATTACGAATGCTTAACTCTAATATAGTGGATACATATTAATTATCCGAGTCTCAGATGTACATTCTACAAAGAATATCATTTGAAAAATCACCCTTGGACTTTGCTGGCAGAACTCTTGGTTTTGACTGAAAAACGGGTTTTAAAATTATAAAAATAATCTGTTTTTTTTTGGTGTACCTAAACAGAAATTTTACCACAATTCTTATTTTAAAGAAATATTATTTAGTCAGAAGATTCTAGAATTAACTCTATTCTTGCAAATATGTTTATCTGCCTTCAAAAGTGAAAGGAAGTTTATTCCTGAAAGTAGAGTCTTTGCTCTTTGTTTCTCACCATCAGTTAAAAAAAAGAAAACACTTAAGGAAACTAATCAGAGTAAATGTAATTATTACTACGATGAATTACGCTGCAGACAGAAATGACCTGTGAATTGTATGGCTGGGACATAAATCTGTTCATGAGTGCTTTGTGGCTACCCAGGTCAGTCCCCCTGTGGGAAATGGGAGATGAGAGGCTTGAGGTCAATCTGGGCTAAGCTCTGCTGGTGCCAGTGGAACCCCAGTTCCCCCCAAAAGACCCTGAAACAGCGCTGACATCACACCCAGCTCAAAGAAGGCCTAAGAAAACGGCTGTTTGTGTCGACCTGCTGGGAGCCACACAGGAGGTCATGATAGAAGAAGTTCTTATTACCAGTTTGATACAACTTAGAGTTTATCTGAACTCAGACTGATGATTGATACAAACAGAAAAAAATTATTTTTTAATGATAAAATAGAATATTTCCCAATGGAAAACCAATAATGGAGTGATGTTTAAGAAAAGTAGAGATTTGTTTAACATCAAAGGTTTATAGGAAAATACTTGAGGGTGCTTTACAAATATTGAAAATGAAACGTAGAACCATATTTTTTAAAGATACCGTTCCTGTTCTACTGTTCTTTAGAGGGATATATGAGAAAAGCTCTTTATTCAGTTAAATGAATTAGTCAAAAACACTTATGGTGAAAAGCTCTGATTTGTTTTACTGCACAAGTCGTAGGAACATATTTAACTGCAGCAACTACAACCAAAGAAAATGGGACAAATTGATCAGTTTTTTTTTTTTGTTTTTAAAGCCTTTGTCTCACTTCAAGTCTGGCTGTATTAATTCACAACAGCATTCATAATACATACTTTTGTATTCACTTTTCATTTCTTGCTGGGAAATGCTCAGTGGGATTTACTGCACTTTTTGCTGTTTAATGTAAGGAGAAATAAGGTCTTTACTTTTTTGCACTAACAGCTGTTTATAATGCACCTGCAAAAATGGCAGCAAATCTTGGAAAAGCCAATTTCAAAATTTCAGAAAAATATTCTAATTCAGAGAAAGTCATCAGCATTGATAGATTAGAGAGTGTGTTTAAAAGTCAGACCTGCTTTAATCTGTTACACCTGACTACCCTAATGGTCCACACTCAGGTATCAGTCAGCACCGGTCAGCCCTCCCCCGGTCTGCTCCCTTTTTTTTGGTTTCTTTTCATTCTGCCACAAGAATTATTATCAGGCAAATCTCTGTGCTTCTGTCTCTCTCCCTTGGCTCCCTTAGACTCACCTTTAAAGCCTTAAATGATTTCACCCAACCATATTTCTGAGGCATAGTGACCTTGTGTGTACCCTCTCAACTACTGCGATACAAGATAGCTCCCCCCTCACTGTCCTCAGGTCAGAGTTTGTAATCTAGCTGCTGTCAAATCCTTCCATTAAATTAGTCTTTTTCAGCTATGCCGTTTAGCTTTTTCTGGAATATGCAGCACCAATTACAAGCCTAAACACACTCATCATTGTCATAGCTGTCACAAACTATGTATATGAACATTTGGATTTTATAAAAAAACCCAACTAAATTACTTTACATTTTTACAAATTTTACATAAAAGTTAGAAAGCATTTTGGATTTACTCCAATACACACAAGGAATACACAAACATGGGTACAGGATTTTATTTTTGGTTAACTGTCTCTCAACAAGTTGCAGAAAGACCTCACACTTTTAGTGGCCATCAGTAAGCTACATTGAGGCAAAAATGTATTTAGTCAGGCACTGATTGTAAAAGTTCTCCCACTTAAAAAAAATGAGACAGGCCTGTAATTTTCATAATAGTTATACCGTGTGCGATTTGTGCGGTAGTTTACTTTTTATTCATAAAAGTAACAACAGGCTTGTGTATGCTGGCTGCAGGGCATCTTGTACATATGTTTACCCTTTCAAAACTGACAGAGAAATGTAAAAAACTAAATCATTGTTGACATAAAAATAGTAAGATACCATGGTCAAATCTATTAAGATGATTAAAATTAAAGATAAGAATTCACTTGACTTATGCATTCATAGCAGGTAGGAATTTATTTTTTTCATGGCGGTATCAGCAGCACCTTGACCGACCTCTTAGACCCACAACTCTGCATATTTTTCTGTGGGGGAAAAAGTCCAACTCTGGACAAGAAGAACCCAGCTGGGGTGCAGAAACACTTTTCATGTATGAGAATCCCTACCTTTAGTTTATAAATTTTGGGTCCTGCAGGAAAGTATTGACATTTTAGTTATTGTAACTTGTGACATGTTGCCGGTAATATTCATAATGTGTAGTTTTGTCCCCACCACTTAAAAACCTGATGTTCGTGCATTCACCAACACAAAATTGACGTATTTTTCACTTAATCAGTATCCTATCCGAACTGACTGGTATTCCACTATTTTAAACATTTTCTCTATGTGCAAATCCTGTAGCCTTCTTTGCAGAAATGGATGTTATATTTAATAAAGACTCGCATTCAAAAGTGGTTGCAGTTTCAACAGGTAACTGAATAATTCATATCTCTTTAATGCAAGGTGTTCTAATTATGCTGCACTGCCAGCTTCATGCATCCAAGAGGCAAGATGGGCATATGCTGTGTGTCCCCCCCCCCCCCCCCCATTTTTATCATTTTATTTCTCTCATCGGTCAAAATGCTGTTGATTGCACAGAATCCTGTCACACTCTGCTGTGGAGATTGAACGTGTAAACTGCAACCATCAATTTTTGAAGATGTTTGCCTATGTTGTTTAAGTCCTTCAGCTGAAGTACAGGGGTTGCAGAACTCATGTGAAGGGCAATATTACTCTGTTGGACCAGTAAGAGGAACAAAAAAACGAACCCCCCCCCCAGAGATAAGAAATGAATGACGGGGGGGGATCCCCCCATCCCCCTCCCTCCCGCAAATCGCACTCCCCACTATGAGAGACAAAATGGGATGGGGGGGGGGGTCCTGATCACATGGTGAACAAGTAGTGGACTTTAGGTAACAATGCTCCGAACAGACAAATCTGTCTCTGCGTGATTTGAGTCCCTGGTTGTGTTGTGTGTAGCCTCTGTTACTTTGTTGCTTGCTCTTCGTTCAGGTCATCCACGAGGCCCCCCTGTGTGGTTCTGGGATTTTTGTCCACTGATCATTTTGTTCTTGTGTGGAGCCCCAGATCAGAGATATTCAGTGGTCTTTTGTGTCTTCCATTTTCTAATAATTGCTCCCACAATTGTTTTCTTCACACCAAGCTGCTTACCAATTGCAGAATTAATATTCCCAGGTTGCAGGTTTACAGTTTTGTTTCTGATGTCTTTTGAAAGGGCTTTGGTCTTGGCCGTAGCGGAGTTTGGACTCTGATTGTCTCAGGTTGTGGACTGGTGTCTTTTATACTGATAATGAGTTCAAACACGGCGCATCAATACAGGTAGCGAGTAGAGGACAGAAAAGCCTCTTGCAGAAGAAATTACAGGTCTGCGAGAGCCAGAAATCGTGCTTGTTTTTCAGTTGACCAAATACTTATTTTCCACCATAATTTGCAAATAAATAATTTTAGAATATGATACGTTCTGTGAAAAAAATCTACTTAACATATGAGTTTTCTGGGAATAATTTGGAGTTATGTTCTACAAAAAAAAAAATATAGTAAATACAGCAGCAGGATGACAGGTGTCCATAGTAATTCTTCACATACATTAAAACTTTGGGGTTTTCTTGAAGGGCTAAAATAAGGCCTATGAACAGTTGGCCTATTAAATAACCCTGACTGCAACTGTATAAAAAAGGCATTATTTATGCTTAGGAGTCAGCTCTGTTCCAGGAAACTACCTAATCCAAATTACATCAAGCAATTCTACCAAGAAGAGGGAACACAATCACGTCAGATTCAAATATTAATGCATGCATTTATATTTGAGCATGTGTGAGCCACAGTAAATTCTAATTTGTGTATCAGATTCAATGTTTTTAATCAATGCAATTGTTTTCAATATAATGATTACACCAGGCAAAAACATTGTTTTAATGCACCCAAAAGCAGACTGTACTCCAGGTTAGTACTTTATTTACGATCTTAAATGGACAATGGTTATAGTGAAAATATGCAAATGGGATTCAAACAACCACAAAGACACATAAAGCAAGCAGCTGAAGATGAGAACTACAAAAATGTAAAACTAAATATGCTGAATTTGACATTAAATGAGCATGAACAGACATGATATAATTTAAAAGGGATGACAGCATGCAAAAATGACCACCAAAAAATGTTAAATTGAAAAATTATAAAACATTGCCTCAAACAAAGGGATCTATTGTGTGTGTCAGAATAAGTATTCTCACAGGGTATCAGATTAGTTTATTCTGCAGGCAGTAGTTTCTAAAGGGGAACAATCATGTGATGAGTCAAAACAGAATTATAAACCTGTTGCAGTGATAGATTTCTTGATGGAGCCTGATGAACCAAGCGTGACTCAGTCTGGTCAAACAGAACTCTGTGTTGGGTTTTTGGGAGCTCGGCTCGAGGCGCGATTCAGCCAGGCATCTTCACCATTTTCCCATTCCCCGGCTTTTCTGTGTCGACTTTGCTCGGCAGCTTCGTTGCTGAGGAAAAACAGACGCCCGCTCTGCCGCCATCGCTTCCCCTCCTCCTTCTCCTGTGCCGGGCTTTCTCTACTTCCCCCTCTTTTCCACTTGGGCTTTTTTTTTATGGCAGGGCTTGTAACGTATGACCTCTGGCATGCATTAAACTAGTTGTACACAACCAAACTTTGCAAAATAAAGCAAGGGGCACACTGATAATGTACAAGGATGGGTTTGCGATATATATACTGTTGCTTAAATCTTTCCGTGAAGTCAATCCAGCTTCCCAAATCCTTTCAGTTTTCACCAGCGATAACAGCATTTTGATTTATCCCCTGTGAAACACATCTGTACTCTAATCCAATCAAACAGAACAGCCACAGAGAGTAAGAAATCATCTTTGCCGCGTGCAGACTTTAAGTGAACACTTTTTTTGATTCTGCTTGTGCTTTTCCGTCTACGTGACCTCCTCTGTGCATCGTCGGTCTCGCCTTTGCAGTATGGACGATGACAAGCTGTAATTTAGTGTACACATTTACCTCATTTGCATGAGAAGCATTTTGCTGCTGAGCTGAAACGCATTAAGAAGACGGTTATTCCCAATCTAAATAACGGAGGCAATTTTATGAATGCTGCTGGGAAATAAGGGAGCAGCTCATTACAGTGGAGCAACTTCTCGTTAAGTTGTGGCCTCCACTGTCTCTCTCTGTGTGCCACTCCCAGGTGAGTGACGTCAGTGTTTTGTTCAAGCTGCCATTTTGAATCCTAAAAAGTCCCTTCAATGAAACCACCAATGTGACGACGGACGACTTGTGGTTAAAATGAGAAAATGACTCCATCCATTAGAGATCCCTGGTTTTAAACTTGAACACAAAATGCATGACAATGTCAACCCTAATCTGTTTATAGCAGATATTTTTATTTTTCTGTGTTTTATTTTCCCTGTCTTGCAAATTCATTAAAATCACTTGAACCTTTTTTATGTTTTGTAACTTTACAACCTCAAACTTCAGAGTTACTGGGATTTTATGTGATGAACCGACTGTGCATACTTGTGAAACAGATTTTTAAAAGAAGATTTAAAAAGAGTAACATGCATTCAAAGCCTACTAAGACAGGCACAGTTGCACGTCTCTGTGGTGTCTCTTCCAGCTTTGCACCTTTAATGACTGAAACGGTGTGTTTACAAGCAGCAAGAGAAAGTCGAATTATTACCTTAATCCAACTGTTATCAGACTTTTAAAATGTATGTATACACTTTAGTCCAGCTTGAATGCGATTGGGAATCAGTCTTCTCTGCAACCAACTCCTGCTCGTACTCGTGCACCACCTTGTGAAGTGAGGGGACGCAGAATTTTGTCTGATTAACAACACAGTTGTAGTATATGACGAATATGGTGGCTAAGAAAAATGTACATTTTTGGACTGACAAAGAGACTGTGCATTGTGATTATGAATACCCTGCTTTTACTGTGTCTGCTTCACTCCAACCAGCCTCTGTTTACTGCCTGAGGTCTGCTTGATGCTAACCGCCGCTATAAGGCTAAAAGGTGGGGGCACATGTCGTCATGAGTCAAATGTACTTCATTTAATAATTCAATTTTCTGAGTGACATGTAAACTTGGACTCTGCTCTCTACAGGGGGAGAGCCCTTAGTCCAATTGCTACAAAAAGCTTGATTTAAATGTGCATGTAAACGTACCTCAAGCTCAGTAAACCCGGGTGAAGACTGTTTTCAAGTGTCCCCACAACTCCCCAGTTTCATTAAGGTCTGGACTTTGACTGGACCACTCTAGCGCATGAATAAACTGTAATTATAATCACACCGTTGTAGATCTGGCTTCATGTTTAGGGTTATCCTGGTGAAATTTAAATATTCACCCAATCCTTAAGTGTGTTGCACCCATTTTACCTCTGTATTGTACTCGATCAATCTTCCCGTTGACTCTGACCAGCCTCCCTGTCCTTGCTGAAGAAAAGCATATCCTATCATAGGTACTTGCCACCCGCATGTTATATTGTGGATGATGTATTCAGTGTGATTCTGTGGTTGCATTAACAGAATATTTTCCATATTTGAAAGGTTTTTTTAAACTGTGAAAAATCTGAAGACCTTCCGTCATTTTGATAGATTGTAATTCACATCCCTGATCACTTGAGGCAGACATGCGGGCATTTCCAACTTTACGCATGGAGTTAAGGTGACTGAATCAATCACAATAAGATTCCCATGAGAGCATCATTTTAGACTTGGACACTGTGCTCAAAATCTTCTGCTATACGTAGCTATCATCATGAGGAAGAGTTACAGAGGCTTTGGAATGCATCTGTAACTGCACTGGACACAGACTGGTGGTGACAGATCACTGCAGCTCAACTACAGATGCAAAAAGGCCTCATGCTGCAGGATTTGCTCCTGCTGAAAAGCCATTAATCAGAGAGTCTTGCCGAATTTCGAGCTCTTCACTTTTAAAAACAACCCTACTGATGAGCGCATGAACAGAAATAGGTTAATGGTAGGACTGTCAGAAATGTATAACAAAAATTAACAATAAAGATCAACCTTGAGGACAAACGAGTGAAACCGTAAAGCCTGGCGTGGAAGTTTAACCTCATTTTTTATCTCAAAAGTGGGAGTCAAGCAAAACATTTGGTTAAGAACATCTTAATTCCAGCACAAACCATTTTTTGGACGCATATTTCCATTGTTCTGACACGTATCAACAGCCTGCAGCGATTTTCTGACTAAACTGTGACGTGAATTTCTCAAGAACTCCGTTAACCCGAAGTGACGTTTGATTACATCTTTAAATGAACTCCTTCCCTGGTTCTGGCATAAATATACCAACCAAACACACAGCAGGTAGCTTGACTGAAAGAGCAGCATTATTTAACAGAATCTTGGTACCTTACGAAATGCGTATATTTCTAATCTAAATTAGTCTGCTACACTTTGGAATCTAAACCCTGTCAGGTTTTCCAGATCAGCTAACTTTTCATAATCAAAGAGGGACATTTATTTTCTGCATTCAGCAAAAACACTTATAAGATGAAAAAAAGTTACTTCCCGACTACCTTACTACCCTATTTCTCAACGCCGTGGTAACTGTATCTGTATTCATCCCATCATGAAGACATCCTATTCTGCTTCTATAGAGGTTCCAATGATTGTAGAGGGTGCTGTTTGTCTGAAGAACATACACTTAACATGATCTGCATTTACAAATGAATTAAAATAGTCTAGAAGTATAATAACATGATGGTATTTGTCTTTCAACCAGGCAAGAGTGCCCTTGCGCGCCCTTCTGCAGCCCGTTGTTCTCATGAAGGCCAAAGCTCCCGAGGCCCCTGACAGACACACACGTGTAATTGGAAGCGTCTGGCATTGCGTGTAAGCCTACGACCTCGGTGCTTCTGTCTACACGTACAGAGAGATTCCGACCTGTACACACACTTAAAGTCGAGTCACAGTATATCATGACCCCCATGCCACAGGTTTGCTTTTACACTGATCTATTGGCTGCAAGAGACCGTGGGAGAGGGGAGTGGATGCCTGTCTGCCCACAGGACTCATCTACATGTGGTTTTAAAGTAGTAGCAACAACAAAAAAACTACTAAAACCATTAGGTACAGGAATACTTTTGCTTTACCTACATGTTTATAAAAGAGGTGCTTAAACGAAAAAGGAACTCAAGCTTGAAGCAAGGACATATAATAAGATAAAGTAATTTAATTATATTTACAAAACTACTTTAGGCTGTTTTTTTAGTCCAGATCAACATGCAGATGAGGTCTGCTCCAAACACAACCTGCATCTAAGCAATCAGAGGTGGTAGAGCTGCGGCACATCTGGAGTCCTTCCTGATGTTCGTTAAAAATCAGGATCCACCAAAACACTGGAGAAAGCAAAGGCTTGAGCTACAGATGGCCATCCAGGGTAAGAAAATCAACAGTTCCCTCATGACTAACTTACCCACACCACCAACAATCTTTGTTAGTTAAGAAAGTCATATCTATTGGTATCTTACATGTTGTGTAGAAATATATGCCCTAACTCATCTAATTTCAAATGCTCTGCAGAGGTGTCATCTGGCTACAGGCTCGCTACTCCAAAATTAAGCAGTTACATTTGTCAATGCTGCTGTGTTCTCAATCATCACAACTTCTGTAAAAATGCTTCTATTACTAAAGACTAGTGATATGTGTTGGTTCTACACATCTGTGGTTTTTTTTGTTCCTTATGTAAATTTGTCTAATAACAGTGTTGGGAGTAACGCATTACTCTTTTGAGTAACTGAGTAATATAGCGCATTACTTACAAAATAAACAGCAATACATTACTAGTTACAATTTTTAGTAACTCAAATTATAAGAACATTTTAAATAGCTTTTTTTCTGGTCAACTAATGCAACAGACCAAATCCAGTAGGATACGGTAGAAAAAGATCCACGGTCCGTTTCTTGTTGCTCAAAACCAAGACATCACAGAATCAGGATTGCTGAGAAGATCGACTATACATTTACATGGTGGCATTATCCGCACCATTTTCCTAACTACCTGTTGAAAGACTTCAGTCTCAGGAGTCTCCTCTTCGTCAAACAACTTTGTGATGAGCACTTTAAGTGCCTTCTTTTGGTGGAATTTAACAAACATTACCATGAGATAGAAGGCATACAAAGAAACAAAATAGTGTTAAAATACAGTAGCTGTCACACTTGTATAAAATCTAAATTGATAAGTTACGGTGTTTAGAAGTCATGTTAGACATTTAAAATATTTTGCCAAAAGTACTGTAAAGTAGTGTAACTCAGTTACATTTTTGAGACAGTAATATTTAATGCAAACATATTACCTTTTGAGGCTTTAACTAGTAATATGAAATATATCTTCATTCTTCTGAAACTTGCCCAAAATTGTGAATAAAACCCCTTTTAGAAAGAACGAAGACCCCCTTTTATAACAATAGCTTCACTTAGACTTGAACGTCTTCACTTTATACGACTTGATATTTTACTCAATATCTAAAATTTAAAACACCTAATACTCCGTAAATGTACACTTTTAAGTAATTTCACTCATCCCGTATAAACAGAGAGATTGTCTCTATGTAGGTCTATGTGTGAGAGCTGCAACACAGCCAATCAAACCAACTGGAGTTATTAATTTTTTTTCTATATACAGATTTTAAATAGAGCACATAGTCTATGATCTACAATGAAAATACAGTTGTTTTGAAAAAAATATTTAAAATGGCATGAAATTCAAAGTTTCAGACTTTAGACTTGAGTTTGACTTGAGGATAACAACTTGAGATTTACTCGAGGCTTGTAAAAAAAAAAAAAAAAGGACTTGGTCCCAGCTCTAATAGATGGATAGATGTGAGTCATCTGCAAAATTAAGTTAGACAGAATAACCTATATTAAACACTGTGCATAAAATGCATTTACAATCGACATAATTTTTCTTCAAAGTGAGCTAAAAAAACGTATTTATTTTAGTTTTAGGAATAAAAATCAAACTGCATTTGGTTTTGTCCAAAGATGCTCTGTAGAACCAGATTTTTCAAAGAGACTCTGTGTGTAAAGCAAAAATAACCTCAAAATTATATTGTATATAATGGTGCAAAAAATAAGTATTTAGTCAATAGCAAAAGTTCACCTCAATACTTTTTAATGTAATATTGGTTGGCAATGACAATGAGGTAAAACGTTTCCGGTAGGTCTTCACAACCTTGGAACATACTGTAGCTGGTAGTTTGGCCCATTCTGCAATGCAGATCTTTTCAAGAGCTGTGATGTCTTGGGGCTGTCGATGGGCAACACGGACTCTACATATCCTCTATTGGATTAAGGTCTGGAGACTGGCTAGGCCACACCAGCACCATGGAATGCTTTTGTAGCTACTCCTCCATTGCCTGGGTGGTGTTTTTGGGATCATTGTCATGCTGGAAGAACCAGCCATGTTTCATCTTCAGTACTCACGCTGATGGAAGGAAGTTTTTATCCCAAATCTCCCAATACATGGTCTTATCCATGCTTTCCTTAATACGGATCAGTTGTCCTGTCCCATTTGAAGGCTAAAATTCTCAAAGCATAATGTTTCAAACCCCCATGCTTCACAGTGGGTTTTGTGTTCTTGGGATGCAATTTAGCATTTTTCCCCTTCCAAACATGGCAAGTGGCATTCATACCAAATGGTTTTATTTTGTGTTCATCTGCCTACATTACATTCTCCCAATCCTCCCTTGAATATTCCAGATGGTATCTAGCAAAGTTTAGACATGGAAATGTGCTGGCTTAAGCAGGGGAACCTTTTGAGTGCAACAGGATTTTAACCCATGACGACATAGTATGTTACTAACAATAACCTTTGTTACTTTCGGTCCCAGCTCGTTTCAGGTCATTGACCAGTTTCCCACATGTAGTCCTGGGCTCTTTCCTCACCATTCTCAAGATCATGTGTACCCCATGAGGTGAGAACTTGCATAGAGCCGCAGGTTGAAGGAGATTGCTATTTATTCCATTTTCTAATAACTGCTTCAAGAGTTGATCTCACCAAGCTGCGAGCTACAACTGTTGGATGTCTAGAATCCAACATTTTTACCTCGACAATTCCCTTCCTTGGTGTATTTCTGACAAGGTCTTAACCATAATTATATTTATCATGCTCATATTAGCCTTAAAATTACACAGTTGTTTATTGGCGGCTGGCAAAAAGCAAAACTGTGCACTGACTGGTATGGAATGTGAACCAGAATGTCACTAAAGGTTGCACTTGCCTCTCTTAGACTGGGGATGTATTAACATCGTCCCTACTTGTGCCAGTTTTGCTTTTGTTTCTGTTAAACAAAGCTCTAATGTACATTTAGGCATAGATCGTATCAAAGACTCTTCTTTGGTGCCTTCAAAAGTCCAGATTAATAGCCCACAGCACCATCTGGTGGTTGTATTGGGTCAATACATTGGGGTCAATCTATTAAGTTGCCTGGTTGTAATTTAATTTACAGTGGGGCTTTTAATCTGTATTGGGTGGACCCGATACCTAAATGGGTTGACCCAGCTCCCCCGACGTGCCCATTGGCGCCAGGCACATGCAGAGTGAAGCACCGGAAAACATGAGTTTAAGGTGTATGAAACTTGAGATCAAGCGCAAGACTACTGCTTGAGAAGATTGCAGGCATTCTTTCTGGCTGCTTATTTCTGGTGCTAGTGTCTGGTGCTAATGTTGCTTTGATAACAGTGATGGGTGACATTTCCACAACATGAATTTTGCTATTTTAACAAAGTTATTTAGGAATTACTGGCAGTGGGAAGTTTAGAGCAGAGTGGCTCTGCTCCATACAGTCAGAAGAAACTTTGCTCCCTCCAGATTTTTTTCTGCATGAGTGGGTTCTATTTGGGTACTCCCGCTCCCTCACACAGTACAGAAACATAGGTCAATTGGTCCCATAAATTGCCCTCAGGTGTGAGTGAGTGTGTGTGTGCATGTAAGGTAAAACTTTATGTCGCTGCGAACTGTCCGGAGTGTACCAGCCTCTCACCCAGTGACTGCTGGACCTGTGTCCATGTCCTTTCCATCAACTAATGTTAAAAGTACAAGCCTAATTCTAAATCAGGGCCGAGTAAAAGAAACATTAATGTTGAAAGTAGGTCAGTCTACCTTTTCTGGCAGTAAATGTCCTGAAATAAATCTTGAAATATGTGACAACAAATATAGTAATAAACTGAATGGCAACTTTGAGGAAGATGTTTATCTTGAAGCCCACAAAAATATTGTCTTTATATCCAAGTAACTGCTATGAATAGGAGAGACTGAAGCTCAACCAAAGCCACCTACAGCGTTATGTGAAAGGCAGTACTCCGTTATCAAACTCTAATCAGACCACCATGTTGGTGGTTTTAAAATAAAAGTCAAGGTCGGCAGAAGACACCCAGAATTACATTATTTCCAGCAGGTTACGTCCTGGTTATCTCCAGGGTAAGTTGTCCAAGACAGAAGCAGTTCATAGCCAAAGTGAACGAATTTCACAAGAGATAATTTGCCTTGATACAGACTGTATTACACATTGGCTGGAATCCCAAACATCAGTTGGGATGCTACTATCATGAGATTCCAAACAGGGAACCAAACAACATAAGACATTGGCACAACCAGCCATAAATCCCATCCGGAGGTCAGTGAGAATGAGAAACAATGAGTGGCTGGAGTGAATGGCCAGATGTGCAGCGGTGCTGCTGAGGAGCAAGACAGATTTATGGCCGCTTCTTTAATGAGGTAACATCCTTTTCACTCATAAGATTTTTAAGAACTATTTCTTTGGCTCCCACATGCAAGAAAAGGCAATACTGCTGGAGGCGAGGCAAAGATGCAGAGGGCAATGAGGAGGAAGGAGTGGGAAGAAAACTCAGACATGAAAGTAAAATGTAAAACTTTTAAATTTCTGACGTCACTGAAGCAGCTGGCGCAGGAAGGAGTACGGGAGTGGAAGGGAGGGTCGAAAACTGGTGTAAAAGTAAAATAAACAAGGGGAAAAGATTTATAATATGTTTTATTTCCTGCTAATGGAATGATTTGTGTTTTTATCCCAGTGGGAAAGGACAAAAAACGAGTTTTCGAAAAAAAGCACATATTTTAAATAACATAAACTGTAAAGACACAGACACTTGAGGATCTTTATTTGTGGCAATGCTGGATCACACAAATTCAAGTGCTATGATTAAGCAATCCAATGATCTGCTTAGCCTCTCCAGGTAACAGATGCTGGGAAAGGTTCTACTGACCCAAGCAGTTTCTCTGGAGATCTGAGCAAACGTTGTCTGCCTAATGAGCAGAAACAGCCGAAATGCTTTTAGATTCTACACCATTTGCTGGTGATTCATCTAAAGTTTAACACAACTTTGTGTTAAACTCATACATGTGGCAGAACCAGGTTTAAAATAATATTTTACATTTACTTTAAACGTAACATTTTGAGGGAGCCTTTTAGGCTCAAGAACTGGATTTTCTTCAGAAACTGAATCAAGGCAGCTGGATTCCCGAATCTAGAGAGTCCACAGAAAAAACAGCTAATTTCAGCTGCGTTTCGTTCTTCTGATCAGCATCCGTATCTTATGACTATAGGTGAAGACCGGAAGAGTAGAAGGAAGTAAATAGAGGTTCAAACTGCTTCTTGATTTTTGAATTATTGCATTCTTCTGTCCATTTTCTGTTCTATCCTTTCTTCTCTGGTTAACAAGACTCCAAGCTTGGAGGCAGAGACCGGTCTCTGACCTTTAGGTTTTGACATCTTGGTAAAATAAGAGAGAGAATCTGACATAATTTCTGAATAGGAGCATAGGATTTTTGATGTAGAAAAGTGTTGTCTGTGCCTCTAAACTGATTTTGAAATCCTGCCAGCAATGAGTTTTTCTTTATTTCTCTGAGAAGGGAAACAAATTTCTAATGTGGGGTTGGAGTTATGGAAGTGCAACAGGAACTAAAAAATGTGCATTAAATGACTGAATTGTTAGGTAGATGGACATCTGGGAATATTATGTCAATCTGCGCTGAAATCTTTGGAGCAACTTTCAAATTCCTGAGCCAGGCACTCAAACCTCTATAGTTTTTTTATTTATAGTGTTATGATTTTGCCATAAAAAGAGTCGTAGTACACCATGAATGTTTGCCCTTCATCTTTGTTTTAAATTATATTTTATGTCTCCAGCATGACTGAAAGCGCTTTAATTTTTTTAATCTAAATCCGGAAAGCCTCCTATTACACAGACAATAGATCCTTCAGGCTTCAGACTTAGATAGATCAATATCAATGTCTGTGCACTAACCAGTGCGCATGAGTCTCACCTGGGAGTCGTGAGATCGTATCCCACCCGGGCCACGTTGTGAACCTTGCCACATTTGGCATTGTTGGCAGGATCTATGTGATACTTGAAATAAGTCCATGGATTCGAAATTTGTGTGTGTGTGCCTTGCCACCGTTCATCAAAAGTTAATAAAACAATAAACAAGAACCTGCAGAAACTCTGAAAATGTACCCAGTTGCTATGGTGATACTAGCACTTTCTGGTTTGTAGGGGGTAATGAGTAACCAACAGCACCACTCACCTCTCCAACGGAAAACTAAATATTTAGGCCCTTAATAAACAATAGAAAAAAACATTGTAATCGAATGTAATTTACAAAAGCTTCTAGTGGCCACGCTTAATTTCTTTTCTTTTTTTTCTGCTGTATTTTAGGTAGGAAATATGACTGAAACTGCAAGCTCCATCCTTTGTAGCTGATGCCTGGACCAGCAAAATGAAATATGTGTTTCATGTATTAAAGACAATATTATGTCTAATTGTATATATATATATATATATATATATATATATATGTATATATATATATATATATGTATATATATATATATATATATATATATGTATATATATATATGTATATATATATATGTATATATATATATGTGTATATATATATATATATATATATATATATATATATATAGATTCATTTATTTTTCTTGAGAGCAGTGCAGTGTATGCCTAATCTGGAAAACAAAGACAACGATTGCGGTCGAGGAGCAGCAAGGTGCATTTCCTCTGCTGCTTGCTGGTTCTGCAAAGGGAGGATGACAGGCCTGCTGAAGTGGCTGGAAGTGAAACAGCATCTTATTGTCGTAATGATAGGCTGAGACTCTATCAGGAAGCAAAACAAACAGCAAAATTATGAAACTTGTTGAATAAGTATGGGTTTGTTTTTTGCCAGGAGAATGGTACTTTTCTGTCCGCATTTTTACACAGTGGTAGAAGGAGGCTTATGGTTCCTGGCTATTTAATCAGGGTTACTTTTTGTCCCTTCATTTCTTCATATGAACTCTTAATGGCCAACATTTAATTGATCAGACAGCTCCTTGTCTAATAGAGATTGTATACAAGCATGCTACTAGAAGATGTTTAAGGTCAGATCTTCAGTTTCTTCTAGGACCCGTTTTGAAACTCGAGGACACAGAGCTTTTTCTGTTGTAGCTACCTAACTCTGATGCGGTCTACCTATTACTGTAAGGATGACTTAGATCCTAAGGAACACTTAGAAAGATTTTAAGACTCTTTTCTTATAAGGTAGCTGGTGAGTGAAAAATGATTCCTGAAAATATAAGAGATTCCATCTCTTACTCTTCATTCAAACTATAGTTAAAGAAATGGCTAGTTGACAATAAAATCTGTCAACACTTGTTTAGAAATCCATGAGTGAGAGTAGTGTAGGACTAGTTTGTTTAGGTGTGTGTCTGTGTGCTCCCCAGTCAGAATGAGGACCAATTGTTTTTACTGTTTTGGGTTTTGTACCCATAAAGTGAGAACCGTTTAATACAAAGTGAGGACATTTTACCCGGTCCTCACTTTGGGGTACTGTCACCGAGCTCTACTGGTTGGTTTTAGATGTATGGAGTTAATTAAGTTTTAGTTAGGTTTAGAGTTAGGAATAGATCAATAATGGTTAGGGTTAGAAAAGTTTCCAGGTTAGGCATAGTACAGTCACTAAAATGAATGGAAGTGAATGAAGGTCCTCACTACTAATAGCAGAAAAAGAATGCTAGTGTGTGTGTTGCGGAGGTTACCTGGGTAATGTCATAATATCTGTATTTCTGTTGTTGCAGTATGTACTTAATGTTATTAACTATTTGTAATATTGCCATGTGCCCTACCTAGGAGGGGGACTGCCAATGGAAATTAGTCTTTTTGCTACAATTGAGTACATTTACGTTTTCTCAGTAATGTATACTGTCCCTCTGAAACAAAAAATAATAGTAAAGGTTAATAATAGTAGTAGTAGTAGTAATAGTAATAATAATTGAAAGATCAATGTTGTTTTTTTAATCCAAAAGAGTATAATTATCAAACACTTCTTTTTATAAGTCCTTTATTTTCTTTACCTACTTGCTTGTTTTATTCTCTTTTTAAGCTGTTCTTTTCATTTTGTCTATCTGTTTTATTGTATGTGTGTGTGTCTATAATTGGTCATGTTTTATTTTATGGACCAGTACAACACTTTGGTCACTTTGGCTGTGTATGGTACTGTATAAATAAAGGTTGAGTGATTAATGCTGCTGTATACAGTGACATTTAGGACAGATTTTTACTCCTGACTCTGGAGACGCTGCTTCTGACCTTAATCTCAGTCATATGTAATCACACAATCTCACATGTGCTTCTGCACATTTTAACATCATTTGAGGTTTCCATAAATGAAGTGTTAATATTATTAAAAAGATCTTATTTTAAAAAAATGTAAATAACTCATGAGTGCTTCTTTAAATCGTGGGGATAAGACAGATCGCTTGTGATAAAATAACTCAGCTTTCTAAAATTTATTTTATTAATAGACCAATCACTTCATAAAAGGCAGGGATGCAACAATAGCACTTTTTGCAGACCGATACGATACGGTACTTTGATCTGAGCACTTGTTGATACCAAATACCAATGCCGATTCAACCAAAGACCCAAAAAAAGCAATATATTGTAAGACAGGATTTATTTTGTCCTCTGCTTGTTACACCAAACAACGGTGAATTAGACGAAAAAATATTTGTAGAAATTACCACAAAACAAGAAAAATGTTGTGAAATGATTGCAGAGTTCCCACATTTTAAGTATCGGTTCATGACATCGGTTAACTAACCATTACCAACACGAGTACCTTAATTAAAGGGATAAGTTGTTGAGACGTAAATACAATGTAATCCAATGTTAGTTGCAACAGAGAAGTACAAAATAAAAAACTGTAAAAAAAATTATGATAAAGGCTACTGGAACTAGTAATGAAATGGATCTAAAACCGTTACTTATTAAAAGTTTAGAACTAACAAAACAAATGGTTTAATTTCTTAAAACCCATTTGTAGTTATATAATCAAAATAAATGAAGCTTTTTTTCTCTAGAACACCATGATGTTAATGAGCACTTTCCTAGCCTCAGCCTTAACTTTTTTACATATACAAAGCCCCACTACTAAAGAAATATTGATAGGTGATCAGGGTGCCTGAGCAGAATGCGTCATATAAAGCTGAAGGGCCTGAGCTTGTTTTTGCTAGGTCGGTGGGCGGCCATTTATGAGCTGTGAACATGAATAAAATAAGGCTTTAAAGCAGAGGAGGTAATGGAGGATTTGTGTGGCTGCACTTTGGAGACTTTGGCCGAAAACACTGGCGCAGATTGTATTTAGTCTCTGAATGGCAGAGTCATCACCCACTAACTCCTTCGCTCATTATAGATCTACTCCTCCTCCAGCTCAACAGCACAGAAAGAAGCAGAGAAGATGCAAAAACAAGCCAGCAGTTTCATGAACGGACACAGAAGCGCTCTGTAAATAAATCTGAAGGCAAAAGAAAAAACAAGGTGAGCCAAACCTGCTGAAGCAAACCTTGACATGGAGCGACAAGAGCCAAAATTGAATTTCCGTGCAAGTGATGTAATCCCCTGGCCTGGGTCACAAGATGTTATTATCTTAATTTGAAGTTCATTAATCGTTGGCAGGGCAGGCCGATGACAAGGTTCCCACCTTGTCCCAGCTGCACCGAGCTGCCAGCTGATTTAGGACGGCTCCCTGCCTCGGTATGTAAACGATTTGCAGCAGGAATGTATAAGCAAGCCGTAAAAATAGGATTTGGTCTGAGACGCTCAAGACAGATCGAGCTGTAAAAAAACACACCCCATCAAAAAACCCCAGCCTGGAGGGGGCTGTTGACTGGCATTGCGGATGTGATTCTTAATTCAGACTGGTTGACTGCTAGCAAACTACTGTAGGTTAAAGAAACCATGTGTAAAAGAAATTACAAGCTCTAACCACTAAAAACGCTTAATTTCAGATTCTAAGATGAAAACTATAATATATTCACACACACACACACACGTTTGCACATATATATATATATATATTCTACTGGCTGACCATAAATCTTGCAAAATAAAATAGCTACACAAATTTTATATTTGCATAATAATAATAATAATAATAATAATGTGATTATAACATTAATTATTTTTATTATATTCACTTAATAGTCACTTTTTCAAAATAATTGCAAGGTTTTCAAAATAACGGACTTATTTGAGTTTTTGTGCATTATTAACAATAGACCACAACTACTTATCTTCAGACCCAAAAAAGATTGATTAAATATCAGTACACAGCTTCAGTTGGTCCAGCTAGAAACAACCAACCAGGCCAGAAATCTAGGTATAATAATGGACTCAGACCTGAACCTCCAGGGTCACATAAAGGCAATAACAAGATCAGCTTTCTATCACCTGAGGAACATTTCTAGGATTATAGGACTGTTGACACAAGGAGACCTAGAAAAACTCATCCATGCATTTATCTTTAGCCGCCTTGATAACTGTAGCAGTATCTTCACCGCAGCTGATCCAGAGCGCTGCTACTCGTGTTCCCACTAGAACCAAGAAGATAGAACACATCACCCCAGTTCTTAAGTCCTTCCACTGGCTCCCTGTAGCTCAGAGAATAGACTTCAAAGTGCTTTTATTGGTCTGTAAATCATTGAATGGGTTAGCACCAGAGTACATTAAAGATCTGCTATCATGGTACAAACCATCCAGATCAATCAGGTCCTCCAGCTTTGGTTTACTGATCGTCCCCAGAATCCGAACCAAACATGGAGAGGCGGTTTTAGTTTTTATGCTCCCCATATCTGGAACACACTGTCAGGAGAATACAAAGCTGCAGAGACACTGAACTCTTTTACGTCTAAAATTAAAACGTACCTATTTAGACTCACTTATGGTTAACTGATCCTATTATTGCTTTTTACTTGTTTTTAATTTTCGTACAAATTATCGTCTTTATTACTGTTTTATTGTAAATGCTTTCTTGTATTTTAATCTTCTAAGTGATTTATGCTCTCTTTTCTGTGTTCTAATTTTAATCATGTAAAGTACCTTTAATTGCCTTGTGTTGAATGTGTGCTATACAAATAAAATTGCCTTGCCTTGCATTGCCTTGCACACACAAAGTTGCAATAGCTCCTGAAACATTGGTAATAGTTCTGAAATCAAGATCATTCCGATCTTTGTCAGCCAATCATCTTGTTGTTCCTTTGCCCCAGCTTGTCACCTAAGGGATTAGAGCTTTCAGTCGCTCTGCTCCTCGGCTCTGGTCCTCACTTCTACGGTCCATTTCTTTGCTATTTGATTCATTGTGTTGTTGACTGTATATGTATTGTTCTGTTTAACTAGAATGTACCATTATTACTGTATTACAGAAAGGATTTTTCAAAACAGTAACATTTCACTTTTATTTGATCTGTATAATCAGATGGGCCAAAATTTTGTTTTTCTACTGTGGCTTTTACTGGGTTTTATATGCGTGGTAGTCATGTTGAATTGGAGAAAAAAATCAAACTTTTACAGGCCACTAAAGTCTCTAAATGTCTGAACTGCAATCATCGGCTCTCAGTTTAGAGGCAAATATAGAATAAGATAACATTTGCTACTACAACTTTATGACAAGAGACAGAATGACTTGCACCCTGTGACGAAGGGAACGATTTTGATACTTTATTTATTTTTCATCACACAAGACAATAAATTGAAATTTACAAATGAAATTTGCATGCAAAGATGGTGGTACTTGAAGACCTTGTATCAACTGAAATGGTATTTGTTATAGAAAGATTCACAACTACTGCCTTAGATGGCGCTATGAAAACCGAGCATTAAATCTGAGTCAGTATCTGTTTGCAAAAAGGTTTCGTACATAATCCAGGGTGAAGTAAAGCACAGCTGCCTGTGGAGAAATATTGACAGCATGAAGAGAGGTAGCCCTGCAGCTTAACTTCTTTCACATCCATCAGCTTCAGTCATGTTTTTAAATAGTGAAAACAAAACCCGATAAATATGCAGAGACTTTATTAATCTGCTTTTTCTTAATTTTTCAGGTTCAGACATGAGTGATAATCATTAAACTCGTTGTTCGAATTATTTGAAATTTAGACACAGGCAAGTCCCGAAGGGTCACCGTTATGTCTGCAGGAGAATGTTTAAGAAACAGCGACTTAACGCTAATCTTAAACCAAACAAGCTAAACCAAACTTTGGTCTCTCTCCCCATTTAACATTGTAAAAACCCGGCTGTCACTGTCTTCTCCAACATGTTTAATCGTCAGAGCTCACACAGAAACCTGATGCAGAATGTGTTAAAGATGATGATCTAATATGCAGAGGAAAGTCATCCTATCTTAGTTTTCCAACTTTTTCTCCAAAAACTATTTTCCTCCAACACTGAGGACCACATTCAATGTACAGAGTCAGCATTATGTATTTTTTTATGAAATAAAGAACATTTAATCCCACATTCTTAGTTAGGTTCTCCTGCAAAGGTTCTAATATGTCAAATGTATAATGAATCAGCTTTACTGATTGGATACCCACTTTCTTTTACAGCCATATAATAGTTGTTTTTAATGCACTTTTTCAGTTAACGTTTGAGTTTAAAAGCCATTAAAAACCTCAGACCTGTATGTGACATGCTTTTACAATTCCACGCAGTCTAAGACATTAACCATTTCATAACTTTTTGATTCCAACTTTGACGGTAAAAGCCTTTGGTAAGTTACATTGAATAATTAACATCAAAATGGCCTTTTCATGGCCTTGGCGAGGTCTGTTATACACCACGAGTGCTCCAAGTTTTGCACAGAATTTATATAGTGAGCTTGGTGTTTGGGGTAGCAGTATATATTGTCATATAGAGATCAAATTTAAATTTAACTCATTACTTTTGTAAGCCCAGCCTCTAACCTCATTCCCTCATCAGTTCCTTAATTCAGAGACATTGAGTGCCTCTCAATGTTTTTATACATTCTGAGAACTCCCCTGGTTTAAGTCCAAAGATCGATTCTGTTTTAGCACACTTCAATCCCAATTTTTTTGTCAAGAATGAGAACAATTGTGTTTTTGTTTGTTTTTCTAATTTGATCATAAAACTTTTCTCCACGGGCCATTTATCTTGTTCTTGTGCTCAGCTTCAAATTTACGTTGAGCTTGAAGGTGTGTGTTTTGCAGGAAGTGTTTTTCTCCTGGTTGGCATCCTATCAGTCCACTCGTATATTGAAATGAAATAACATGGTTGCAGTTATTAACGTCCATGTTTCAGCATGTTCTAGTCCATATATATAACACTTGAACCTTGATGGTTCTTGGGTTGTTCTTATGCATTATAGCTAGTTTTTCTTCATCTAGTGCTTAAAGCGTCAAAACATTTTCGGTGTTAAGTGTTCCAAATAGAGAATGGTCCCAAGCAAACAACAAAACTGATTTTCAAAGGAGTTTCACCAAGCTTATGAATAGCCCTGATGTGAACTCTACTAAAATTTCTGCCCTATTGTTCAGTATGAGTATATTTCAGGAAATCAGTTGATTAAACTGAGCTTTAACATTATGCAAGAGTGTGTTTAATGGCTACAGAAAATGTAATGTTTCTCAAATATGACTTGGATGGCTGTAAAAAAAAATATACCAGTGGGGATTAGAAACTGCTGTATATTGTAAATTTGTGGATGTTGTATAATCAATCCGACATGGAGAAAGTATATTTTATGGTCCATGTGGTGCAAAGAAGTAAGCAGCAGCATGGGGCTATTAAATGCAAGAAAATAACTGAAAGCATTTTAATGCAGTCTGAAAACAAAATTGTAGTCACATTTAACATTCACAAAACAACAAGGAATGTTACAGGTGTTAATGTTTGGTTTCACGATTATTTAGTTTCTAATTAAAATCTTGTGGCAGCTACAATTATGATGTTTCTCTTTTCTAATCAGGCATAATCCTGGCCGCAGTGTCTAAGTCTACTTTTTTATTTATCCATCCTAATAACAAAATTAAAGCAGCAGCAAATTGTATCTTTATGACCCAAAAAGGTGGTAGCTGTTTTCTTGGTTGTAAATGTCAGGAAGGTCAGCTTTACTCTACCAATCATATTTTTCAGTATTTTTTACATCAATGATTGTCTGAGGATTAGTTAGATTAGTTAGTTAGACAGGAAGCAAGGGAGAAAGGGAGGAGATAAGAGGAGGTCGTGGTCAAGTAGCTTGCTTCCCTGTTCTTCCTCAGATTTTCAAAGTGAAAGTGCAGTGAAAAGATTTGTTGGTATATCTGGTATTAGTCTGGGTGGTCGGAGTGACGTGAATAATCCCACCAAGAGCATGTCTTCAATTAGTCCTACAGATTATAAATATTTTAAGACTATATGTATGTAAGCATTTTGCAGCTCATTTGATAAAACCACAATCTGGCACATTGTAACAACAAATTTCAAAGTATTTTTCCTGAAAGGCATTTTTAAAAACACCGTTCTAAAAAAAATTATTTTAGAAATAGAAATGTAAAGTTTGTTGTGCATGTGTATTTAGCCTTTTTTTAATTGAAACCCCTAAATAACATTCATCTATTATCATTGCGGTGAGGTAGATCCTGGACAGGTTGTGAGATCATGACAGAACAACACACAGTCACAGAGGAAGTACGACAATGCACCAACACACTCATACCAATTTTAGAGTTTGATTAACCGGTTAACTCAACATTATTGGCTTTTGGACTGTAGGAGGAAGTCAGAGAGAGCATGAATGGTGAGAATATGGAAATTCCAGCCAGTAAGACATAAAAGCTGGGATTCAAACCCAGAACCATCTTACTGTAATGCAACTCCACCATCCAGAGCAATCAAATGTCTTCAAAGGTAACTATTAGTTTAAATAATTAGTAGATGGAGTGAATCTGTGTGCAATTCAATCAAAGCATGAATCCAACTTTTCTGTTAAAGCCTCAGAGGTTTTTTTAGAGAATGTCAGTGAAGAAATAGCATCTTGAAGGCCGAAGTCAGAGAGAATGTGGTGTAGCAGATGAAATAAACTTAAGTTCTAACACAAAATCCCAAGCTTTGAACATCTCACATCTTTCCTGGTAATCCAAAGTTGTGGGTTTATTCACGCTTCCTCCTTTTTCGTGTCGTTGTGCTCCTTTGCAAGGCACTCATCCTCAAGTTGCCCATGGAGCTGCATATCACCAATACCCCAATCTGTGACCAGTATAAGGTTTTTTGAGTGGTTGGTATGACCAGAGGAGTGCTAAATAAATTCAGTGGGATAAATGTGGTGGGATCTATTGATAGGCCAACTTTGAGTAGGGAAATCACCAAATCTGGCCTTTGTGGTAAAAGGAGCACCATTAATAGATGGAATTCATACCTTTTTGATTACATGCAAAATGTTACCTGGGTACAAAACTACAACTGTACTTTCCTTTCATCACACCATCTCTGTGGTAAAATGCTGTGGAAGATGAAAGTCTTTGAGAGGCTGAAAAATCATTGAGGCTGTGACAGAGGTTCACCACCCACGAGGAAAATACCCTAAACATAGAGCCAGAGCTGCAAGGGAAGGGTTAACATTAGGGATGTACCAATACTGGTGTCGGGTATTGGGGCCAATACCATTGTTATCTACTGTATGGTATCGATTACAGCTAACTGATACCATGAACCGATACTTAAATTGTGAAACTCTGCAGTAATTGAACAGAAAATGTGTATTTTCAATTGAAATTTTAGTTTTGTGGTTGTTCTTATTGTAACTATTTCCTTTAAGCAATTCACCATCATTTGTTATAAAAGTTAGAGAAGAAAATTAAAACCATCATTATGTTTTTGGTTCATAGTAAACTCAGGATTATGGGCAGATGTTTGTGTTTCAGCGTGTCTCTTCCGCCTTCATCTGATGACACGCCGAACCATGTCAGGTAAACAAACTTCTGCCTATAATCCTGAGTTTACTATGAGCCAAAAACCTAATGATAATCAAATACCGAGAAAGAAGATACCAAAGAAAATTAAAACCGTCTTCCATTTCATTGTATTTTTTTGTTTGATAGAAGTATTTTTACTCCACATCACATTTACCCACTGCTTTCTGTTAACTTATCGTATACAATCCCAATTAAATTCACAGAAGTAGGGATGCAACGATACCACTTTATTGTTCAAACCGATATAAGAATACCAGAATCGGGATCGGTGAATCCACACATAGAAGATTAGGGT
Organism: Apricaphanius iberus; assembly: GCA_028564705.1. Lineage (NCBI taxonomy): Eukaryota > Metazoa > Chordata > Actinopteri > Cyprinodontiformes > Aphaniidae > Apricaphanius > Apricaphanius iberus. Next base: position 69,333 of record JAPXFQ010002679.1, on the reverse strand, counting down.
AATAATTTATAAAAATTCAAGAGGTGGTAGCAATATTGCTTAGTCCCAAAAAAAAACCTGCACAAAACAAATACACCTTTTTACTTTCTAAATGTCCAATTTTTAAACTTTTCAAGCCTTGCCTTCATATTTTTCTGCGACGTCTGGTCATAAACACCAGGATGCATCCTTTATGTCACATCAGGCTTGACAGGCCTGTTTTGCATTATGTCAAAAGGAGTTAAATAACCACACGTCCCATGTTTGGATGTGTCTTTAATTGCATCATGCAGCAACCGGCACCTCCAGTTCAAACAGCATGTGCCAGTGGTGTCAGCTGCAGCTTACTCGGCCACATCAGCTGGAGCCTCTGCTTTAGCCGCCGCGTCCTGCTGCAGCTTCAAAGCTCCTGCTGGTCTGGCTCACGCCAAAACCAGTTACAGTGGTGGAGAGCAGACCGCCGCCAAACAAAGGAAGCTTTGCTTTAATGTTATCAGAGGCCGATCAACACAGTAATGATCCCATGCTGCCCTGGCTGACAGACAATAGCCTCCTGGCTCTCTAATACAACTATCCACCATTAGTGCTTTATTACTTTTATTTTATTATGTTTCCAGCTCCAGAGAAGCCCATTCATCTTCACAGGGATGGATTGCTTGTGTGTTTTGTTTTTTCCTTTCTGAAGATCAAGATAAATGTGCTTGTGTACCCCTCTGGCATTATGAAAGGGGTCGATGAAGCCTGTATGTATTCATTTATTTTCCTCTGTGTTCAGAAGGATGCATAAAGAGATTACCCAATTTTACGGTTTTATTGGACTTACTTTTTAAAGGATGCTTCCAAAACAAGGCTGCTGTCACAGAAAAACTGTTGATGATGTAAGTAATAATAATAATAATAATAATAATAATAATAATAATAATAATCATGAAATGTATTCAGTCATAACTATTTTTTATATATATTTGCAATTTTATTTTACTAAAAAACGGCAAAAAATTTCCAGTGGTTTTTCTTTCTTTTTTTACACACAACTTTGAGAAACCGCTCATATAGAAAGTTATTTAGTCTTCTTTGCTGTACAGTTTAGGAAAAGTTTGGCAGTGCATACAGTGGAAAGATGATTCAAAGCAGCTTTCAGTTTCTGGAGAAGCAGCTTTCAGTTTCTATGCTCCTCATCTCTGGAACAAACTACCAGGAGAATGTAAAGCTGCAGAGACACTGAACTCTTTTAAGTCTAAAATTAAAACGTATCTATTTAAACTTGCTTATGAGTAACTGCTTTTTTTTTTTTGTAAACATTTGATCTTTATATTATTTTATTGTTGTCGTTTTAATTTCTATATTTTATTCTATCTTTTAGCTTTATTTTTAAGTGATTGTGTATTAATTACGTGGATTTGTTCCTTACAATATCTTTTCTTACTGATTGATTACTGTTAAACTTATATGCTTTGTAATCATGTGGTTTCATTATCACTGAATCATGTAAAGCACCTTGAATTACCTTGTGTTGAAAGTGTGCTATAGAAATAAAATTGCCTTGCCTTGCCTTGCCTCACTGTCAGACATCAGGTTACAGAGTTAGAGTCAAACAAATACTGTAGCATCTCATCGTTATCTGACAGTTATTGTTAGAATTGGATTTGTTTTGGGGGCCACAAATTACAGTTAGCTCAATGTCATCCCAGTCTGTTCTGTTGGGTCTGTTTTCTATCCATTTCCATTTTATTTACTCTTTTTTATTTTTTTAGTTTATTCATTTGAAATGATAATTATTACAAAGTTGGATCTTTCAACTTTAGATTTTCCTCATCATATCATTGTGGACAGTTTAGGAAATTCACATCCCCTTTGTTTTCTGCTTATAAAATAACATCTTGGACTTTATATGTTAAAAATAACTAAGGTTTTTGCTAACAAACATTAATAAAATCTAAATACCACAGAAAATGTTAATATACAGATTATGAAATCTTCTGCAAATAAGACTTTTAGATATATTGTCATCTTATATAATTGTTGCAACATAAAGTAGTAACGTATAAACTAGTATCAAGAAGTAAAACGAAACAAAAATGTAAAAAATATTGCAATATGTATTTTGTAAATAATCATATATTCATAAATTAGACAATTGCATAATGAAAGCAAATCTAAAAAAAGACATTTATAAAAAAATACAAAGCATTTTTATTTTATTTGGTTATATATTTTTAAAGAAATAAAAAAAATAAGGAAGCAAAAAAGAAACAAAATAATTTTCAGATTTATATATAAATTGTGTAAGGTCTATTAAAAATGCATTTAAATAACAATATAAATATATATACATACAATAAAATTTATTAAAGTAGACCAGGAATATAATGGTTAAAAAAAAGATATGATAAATAAAGAAAAACTGTAGTAGTAGAGTAGAGTAATATATAACAATTGTTTAGGTTGCCTAGAGAACTTCTGAAAACATTCATTTTTATTGCTTATTTTTAGGGCAAAATTATCTGTTATAGATTCACAGATTTATAATAATTCCACAAAATTTGCTATTGTCTGACTTTGTTTGAACCTTACAGCGACTAATTGGAAACATACAACCGTGTAGCCTGGTTTGTTTCAGCTACAGTTCAGTGGACACCAGAAAGGACCAGGAGAACACATCCTCATCCTCTGCCAGTGCTGTGGTAGTGAAAGTGTTTCCAATCTGCGTGACGCTGACAGTTATGGCTCTTTATCCGTCTGCTCCCACCATAAACACTTTATCAGGACCAAAGCAGTCTCTCTGGACATTCCTCCGCTCCATCTTTGTGCAGTTCGCTGTGTCTTGTTTATTTGAAACAGGGTTGTAAAAAGATGTTCTGGAACCGGGCTGGAGTGGGGTCAGACTGCAGCCGAGGCTTTGATGGGCCACTGTAACTGCAGAGCGCCCTCATCAGCATCCTCCCCTTACCAAACTCAGCCATCCAAAGCCAAAGACCCCCTGAAACCATCCAAAAAGCCTAAATAGGAGGCTTTGATCTGGCTGGACGGTGCCTGCTGTTTCTGTCTATATCAGGGCTTATCATTGGAAGACCTCCCCTCTTCTTCAAATCACACACATCAGGTATGGTGTAAAAGGTTGAAACATGAAAATAATCTGCTATTTATTTTTTTCTCACTTACTGAATAAAAAAATCAACAATTTAAACTTAAAGCAAAGTTTTTTTCCTCTTTTTTTTTTTCCTCTCTTTTTTTTCTTCTAGTCCTCTCAGTGCAGCCAGACTCTCCCTGATAAGGATGATGGATGGGGCAGAACTCTGGCTCCAGCCAAGCCCAGCAGCTTCCTGGGAGCTCAGAGATACCGAGGGGAAGCTGGGGAGGTGGATGGGAGTGCGGTGGTGAGGAGGGGGGGTGACTTGCTTTTGGCCGATGCTCTCCGTAAAACTGTCAATTCAGTTCAGTTTATTTACATGGCGCCGTTTCACAACAGATGTCATCTCAAGGCAATTCACAAGAAAATTCATTCCAATACAGTCATACCAGCATTCCAATCAGTTTAAAAGTTTTCTTTTAAAGGAATCCCAGCAGATTCCATCAAGCTTTTGAATGTCAGTTGTACCCCTTGATGGAGACTTCAAACCACAGCAATTGTACATACTGAGCAAGCGTGCAGCAACAGTGGAGAGGAACCCCCCCACACACGTCCCCACCCCCCTTAACAGAGAAGGATTGCAAAAAAATGTAAACATTAAAAATGTCTGCAACCTAAAGTTAATCAGAAAAAGAAGAAATTAGTCATCCAATAAGGCAATTGCCATTTATTTCCAAAGAGACCAGTGTTGGGAGTAATGCATTACAAAAGGAATTAGTTACAGGAATATATTACTTTTTTCAGTAACTGAGTAATGTAATGCATTACTTACAAAATATACAGCAATATATTACTAGTTACAATGTCAGTAACTCAAGTTGCAATTGCGTTTAAAAAAAATATTCTGGCCAACTAATGAAACAGACCAAATCAAGTTGGATACAGTAGAACAAGATCCACTTCATGTTGCTCAAAACTAAAACATCAGAGAATCAGGACGGCTGAGGAAAAGATGGAATGTACATTTAAACATTATTCACACTGTTTTCCTAACCATCTGCTGTAAGACTTCAGACATCTAATCTTTGTCAACCATCTTTGTGATGAGTATGTTCAGCACCTTCTTTTGATTAGATTTAACAAACATTACCATGAAATAGAAGGCATGCAAAGGAGCTAGAGACTTAATTTTAATGAAATTGTATTTAAAATACAGTATTTGTGGTGCAACCCTTGTGTAAAATGTACATTGAAGTTACAGTGGTTAGAAGTCGTGTTAGATATTTAAGATGTTGGCCAAAAGTAACTTAAAGTAGTGTAACTCAGTTACATTTTTGAGACAGTAATATGTAATACAAACATATTAAATGTTTGACATTATAGCTAGTAATGTGAAATATATTACAATTTCTTTTCAACTTGCCCAACACTGAAAGAGACTAATAAGAAACAGTCAAATCTGCTAGTTTTGAATGTAAAATGTAATTTAGCACCACTTGGCAAACAATAAAATGTCAAGAACCATTTCAAATTGGAAAAAGTGGTCTCACAAATGTTTTAATAATGAAATGCTGTTAAATCAGTTGTGAGCATGGAGAAAATCTGCAATACAGCAAAGAACTGAAATGGTTTCTACTGCAAATCTAAAAATGAATTAATTTATGTTTTCTTGAAAACAAACTTTTATATTCCTACAAATCATTTCACAACAAACAAGATGACTTGAAGAAGGGGGGATTCGAGGCACTCCCTTTTATCTAACAATCCTTTATTAATCAAGCATGTCCTTATAAGAGACTTTTAGATAACACGGAATGCCTCGAATTTTCCCTTCATTTCATCATGGATATCTTCCTTTGATTCTGAAGAGCACCTGTGTGTTGTGGATATTTTCTTCCACTTGCACTCACCTTTTTATCTTCTTAAATATTTTTTGTTGTTGTTGCATATTTACCGTGACACTTGTTGACACTTAGTTAATCAGAACAAACGGCTGGAGACTATGAAGAATCTCATTTTGGCAGGCTTGAACTGTTTTATAATTTGGATTGGGAATGAGGCGACACAAACCCCGTTCGTAACACATTCAGAACAAAGCATATGATAAAACTAAAATTGGAGTATATGCATGTACTGTAATGCATTTAATGCATGCACCTTAAAATATATCACCTCATCAGTGAAGTTGCAGACTGTAATTACATTTCCTTTGGAAATAAGAAATCCGAGCAAACATGGGGTGGGGGTTCCTCAACGTTCAATTCTTTGGTCTTTTCATTTGATACCTGTGCTCTATTCCATGCTCATATTACAGATTATAATGCTCATAAAACACAACTTCATATTGTTGTATCACTGCATTACCACAGTCTTCTGGTCCATTCTTGAAAGCTCCAGCTTTCAGTAATGGACCACACGTCCACATGTCTACCTCACAGGGCTTCCACGGTATGTGAGGACACAGAACTGTGTCTCTGACAGGCTGATGCCAGCAGAACCACCTGTTGATCAGCAGGAGGACAACGAAACAGTTGGTGTTGGACTTCTGCAGGCACAGCCCCGCCACGCTGACTCTGGTGAACATCTAGGGCTGTGGACATTAATATAGTGGAGTCTTATAGGTTCATGGGTTTTCACTTTGACAATAAAGTGGGCTGGAGTCACAACATTGATGCTCTTTAGAGGAAGGGTCAGAGGTCAGAGCAGACGCTACCTGCTGAGGAAGCTGAGGTGTTTTGGAGTCCAGGGAGTGTTCCTAAAGACTTTCTTTGACTCTGTGGTGGTATCAGCTCTGTTTTGGGATGCTGCCTGGAACCAGTGCTGGTGGTGGGAGACAGAAGGGCTCAATGATAGGTGTTGTCTCCCATCCCATGCATGAATGTGCTGCTGAGTGTTACTGCAGGTCCTTCCTGCAAGCAGCTCCTTCCTGCAAGCAGCTCTTAGACTCTATAACCATCGCTGCTCCTAACAAACACAGTAATGTTTACATCTCTGCTGTAATTTGTTTCTCGCTTTACGTAACTTTTCTACTGCTGTAATTCTCACATGGTTTGTATCCTTTTTAGAATTTTTTCTAAATAATAATACGTTTACTTTTTAATGCACAAGTACATAAACACGCTCTGTAAATATTTTTGATCATCCCATTAAGTTGCACATTCAAATCTGAGTATGTTACTTTATTTCTAATAACTGCACAGTACATGGGTTTTTAATTTTGTCCTTAATGTCCACATATTATTCTTGATTATGTTAATTGTACTTTTGTCTGAATTCAAATGCTTATACAGCCTGTCATTTTGGCAAGGCAAGGCAATTTTATTTATATAGCACCCTTTCAACACAAGGCAATTCAAGGTGCTTTACATGATTCAGTGAAAATGATACTAAATACATGATTACAGAAGCATTTGCAGCGGAATTTTCCCCTTGTGGGACAATAAAGGCTTATTCTGATCTAGTCTTAAAACTGCTCTCAGTGTTTTCACAATATTGTTTCTATTGTGGCCTCACAATAGAAGATATATTGCTAGTAAGGCCATCCAGACTCCAAGGAAATCAAAGTTCTATTTTCTCCATCCGTCGGTCCATCCTCTTCCAGTAATCCAAGATTGGGTCTCAGGGAAGGAAACAGGTCAAGGACAAGAAAGTCGGATGTATAAATGTTTGTGAAGGCAAACGAGTGGCTCCACTGTAAAGTGCTTTGATCGGTCAGAATGACGAGAAAACGCTGTATACACCATTCAAGTTCATTCTATTCACCATTCCAAGGCCAGAAGGAATCTATTGTCCCACCAGTGTTTCCTGGTCTTCCATGCGGTATCCTCCCTGTGGGAAGTGGCTGCAAAAGCTCCGACATCCTAATTCGATCTCTTCCTATTTCACTGAGCTTCTTCAGCTTATGTCTAACGGAGAGTCTAGCCACCCTATAGAAGAACTCCTTTTAGCCACTTATATCTGGGATCTTTTTCTCTTGGTTATGATCAGTATCTCATGAGCATAAAAAATAGTTAATCAAATCTGAAAAATGTGTTTGTAAATACAATTATAAAACTTATCCAGATCTTTTCAAGTTTTCTGTCTATTTAGTTTCCAAGTCTTACATTTTCGTCAGTGTTTAAATAAAAGATGTTTGCTGGTGGTGTAGCGTAAAACAAGTGGTACAGCACATCAGGTTTTTGTACATTTCTTTTAGTGGGTTTAGGTTTTTGGCAGAACTTTTTAAAAAGAAACATTTTAAATGTATTTGAATGACTATGATATTTTTCTTGTCTTTTTCAAATTCAGAATTGCTCATTCAGTTATACATGTAGTTGTGATGGATCTGAAGCTTAGAAAAAAGTGGGATTCATCTCCTTAAAATACTTTTTTTTTTCTTCAGTTTTATTAGTAAAATTATTCCATATAGAAATATGAATTTAGAAATGTTTGACAGGAAATGAACAGGAAGATACATTTATTGGGTTGGAATAGACCATTTATTTTAATGCCACTTTTTAGCACAAATGAAGTCAAATTTTTATATTGTATTTAATTTGTAAATGAAGTGAATTATGAAAAATTGACATTAAATTTGTGTCCTTCCAAATGTACCCTGAGCTAAACAGGTTTCCTTTAAGTGCTTTCTTTCTTGCTAGATAAAAGCTGTTGGGAAATTTTCTTTTTCTTTAGGTAACTGATTTCACTTCAGAGAAACAAAAATGCTTTCTAGAGCTGCATAAGACGGCAGCTTCCGAAGCAGAACCAATGGATAGACCACATAATTTAGATTTTTTTTATGGCATAATTAATTCAATAAATCAACAACATGGGCTACTGTAACCGTCAGGTCACGTTCTTTGCATGTAGGAATGAAACTGAATGGCCAGCCTCTTCGGGGTCGATCTACTCTTGCTAGAATGGTGGGTTTTAACCTCACGGTCACTCAGCTAATGCCCTACTAGAAAACTGTGATTACAGTAATGATTTGTTTGAGTTTTGTGAAAAGAATGCCAAAAATGAGGGTGAATATAGCATCAATTATGGTTCTAAAAATCAACTGAACCCTTTTTACATCCTGGGCAACAACCTTATGCTTATGCACCAGACAAGATAAGGTTTCCCACAAGAGTGCTTTTCTTAAAAATGTTCCACAGCTCTATCAGCAGCAGCTGGATTAAGGCTGAAAGATGAATGTGATACAATCAGAGACAGTGACAGGGACAGCAGCCGAGAGGTTGCCAACACTGACCTTAAACCGACCGGCTCCTTGAGACAAAGCCAAGGGACAGCTTTTATTTCCCAGAATTCCCCCCATAAGGTGTACACTCATGGCTCACGATGATGATTTAAGGCTGTTTATCGCCGCTCACTTAAACATTTACTTTTCAGCACAAGGTGAAGCCGAGGAGAAAAATGTCTCCGCATTGGGCTCAATGTCTGGAGGATTTAACGCCATCCATCCATTCCAACCACTACCACAACACTGCTGACGTTTACAAGGCATAAGACTGGGAATGTTGCTTGAAGAAATCATGGGATGAGGGCTTGGCTGACTGCCTGGGAGACCTAAGACAGGTTGGTGTATTTGGAAAGTCGCTTACGGAAGTACACGGCATTTAAGTTTGGTTGCTACATCGTGTCTTGGCAGCTGCGTCTGTGTTTCACTGCAACACGTTGTTTTGATCCAGTTCCTCTTTTTAATGAGCCATAATCCTTTACTGTAACACGGCTGGAAGGAGATCCAAAGGCCCCCGCTGAGTGACTTATTATAAATTTATGTTCCATGCCAGAAAGTAAATAAATGAACTTTCCTACACGTGTTCTGAACCTTCACCCTTTGACGTTCCTCTTCTGAAATTCCCCATCCTGCCTGGGGCATTTTATGGCTTTTTTTGGTCCCTTTTTTCACCTTGTTTCACCTCCTCCCTCATTTGATTCTTTCACCATATTTATCTCGCTTTAAATTTTCATGCAACACCTTTAGCTTATTAAGGGAAACTGTTTTAAAGAGATTACCACACAGAGACTGTTAAGTGGTGCGGTTTAAAATGCATTTCTTTCATTTAAGCTGTTTATACGTTTGACAAGGAGCCAGATCAGGGTCATTTCTTAAAAGTAAAACCCGCAGACTACTTAAGTTACTTGTTTAGTAATATATTTCCAGTTGAAACTGTTGTTGTCTGCAGAGTAAAAACAACTAGGCAAAAAAGTTTGAATTTGAGATATTTTTTACAGCAATCTAAAAAGGTTTAGAGGTTACCCACAAGACCTTAAAATCTGGTCACACATCCTTGAATAACTTACACTACAACCACATATATTTATATCAATCAACAAGCTACAAGCATAATTTTGGGCTTGATACCATGAACGCTCTTATTGCCAGAAGTGGTAGACTTTGTTTAAATTGGTTCATTTTTGACAACAACCAGCCTTTTAAGCATGCAGTTATTTGCTAAATGTTAACAAAAGGATGAAGGTGGGCCTTTCAGGAGGCTTAAAGTTAGGCTATGTATTTCAAAACCAGTTCTGATGTTGGTATCATTGATCTCTTGCAACATCCATTTGTGTCCATGTTTCAACAGTGTAGTTGTGATGAAACTGAATACTTGAAAGTAGTCCACTGAAGTAATTGTTTATGGACCAAAAGTGGAACGATCAACTAGGAAAGTAGAACCCATCACCCCCATTCTGAAGTCGCCACTCAGTCTCCCTTGAAGGATAGATTTCCAGAGACTTTTGTTAGTTTGTAAATCGCTGAATGGCTTTGCACCAAAATAAATTAAAGATGTTCCAGACCGCCCAGTTCTTCTGGTTTAAGTCTACTTTTCATCCCCGGAATCAGAACCTAAAATGGAGTGGCATTCAGTTTCCATGCTCCTCTTATCTGGAAACCTAAAAAAATCTTGAAACTCACAAAACGGCTGGTTATTTTAAATCAAGGCTAAAAGTCCATCTGTTTGGAGTTGCCTTGGTAAAATGACAACCAAAGCATCATAAATAGTTCTGTTTTTTCTACCTTTAAGGTTCTTGTATTTTGCCATTGCAATGAAATTATTTTGCTGTTTTTTTGTTTATTTTTATTTCAATCATGTAAAGCAATTTAAATTGCCCTATCGCTAAGCATGCGCGATACAAACAAAATTGCCCTCCTCATTTTTCTGTACATCACTGGAAATGAAAGAACCCCACAGCATAATGCTGCCATCCACACTTGATAGTAGGTACAGTGTTTAAAATCAGGTTTAAAACCCTCAACTTTAATCCTTTAAACATCTTACTTGTGACTGTGTTTCAATCTCTGTCTTGTTTTAGCTTGAAATAGTTCTTCAGAAGACAATTTATGTCGCCCTTGTGCACAGCTGTACATTTCTAATTGGAGCAGCAGGAACAGCTGGTTGCACTAGGTATTGGATTTGAATCCCAGTCTTTCTGCGTAGAGTTTGCATATTCTTCCTGTTAATTCTCTTTGGGTACTCGGCTTTCTTTCCACTGTTCGAAAACACGACGGTCAGTTGATTAATCTAAATAGTTATTTGGTCAGGTGAACCACACCACTCTCCCAAAGATCACTGAAGATAGGCACCAGCCACCCTACAAGAATAAGCAGGTTTATACAATGAATGGAAGAATCGATATGGATGCATAGTTGGTAATCACTGGTTCAACCCAATTGTTTAACTGATTCAAGGAAAAAACAAATTTACAATGATTTGGAGAGTTATTTGTTCACTTTGTAGATAAATGCCCAATACACACATTAAGAAAATAAGTACTGAACTAAGGGTATTTATTTAATTCGTAGCTGGAAAGCTTTGTGAGGAGTCTTCCTTTTGGCGAAATCAGTGTCATGCATTGTTAAGGTTTGATTTTTCTTTCTCACATACCATCTTTAAATCTTCAAGATTCAGCATGAAGTCTTATAAACTATTTATTGTTCAGTTCTCTCAATAGATTTCAATTTCTATGTTTATCATTCCTTCAACTATGTAACATCTGCTTCAACCATATGCTGAAAAATGGCCCTCTCCATGATGACCAGTAGTCAAATTCAAATGTACAAAGTCCAATTCCGTGTTCAACAGCATCAACTGCTTTTTCTTCAGCAGTGGAGTTCTGCGCAGTGAGTGCCTTTGTCGTTGAGTGCTATACTTACTGTTTTCAAGGAGAAACTGTAAAAGCTAATAGCAAGTCTTGGCTCACAAACAACTCTACTCAGAAGCACCAGGCTGGTTCTGGTATATGCTTAAATTATGTATTTTCCAAATGCATATCTAACCAATGCTATCAGTGTGTTTTGCAACAATAGATTATTCTTGTAGGATAATTTAAAAAATAGCATTATTTAAGGCTATGTACATACATAGATGGCTTTTTGTAAAACTATAAAGAAACTTCGGTCCACACCACCTCATTTTTAGAAGACAACCCAATAAGTGTCTTGTTAAGCACATCCATAGGCATGCCAAACCTGTAGGAGGCAGTGGTTCCCCAAATCCTATCTAAACAGACAAACTTTCCTACACATCTGGTCTTCTACATAGAGCTTTAAAAAACAAGCAAAGAAAAAGCGCTTGGACGATCGATAATGCCAACACAACTTTGAGGGCATCCATGCTTTTTCTTGTGTAAACATGGGTCACACGTGTGGGAATTTTACAAAACCTAAAACAATTTTTTTTATATTCACAAGCAAATGCTTCAAACGTAGAATTTGCTTTGCTGTGGTCTGCGTTTTTTGGAAGAATTGATTTTGATGCCGGAAATCTGCAATTTTGTGTCGATGACACACCAAATCATCTCAATTTTGTGAGATACTCTGCTACCTGTGGAAAAGGCCTAAGACAAAGCAGCTGACAATAATTTAGATTAATAAGGCATGGACTTGTTATCTAAACACTAACAGATGTCAGATGGTTTAGTTTTTGGCTTTGTGTGCCCTTTTACAGCTTCTTTCCTTCATCTTTCCAATAGCCTACTTATTATATATGTCATTACACTTTATTAAACATAACCTAAATTATAGACTGGTTAGTTCTGACTTCTTTGTATGTATGGGTTACAGTCATCTGGTGTGAATTTTTTTTTAAAGATCTCCTTAAATTGTATATTTCCTGGAAAAACATATCACGTTCTGTAGCTTTCTTCCCTACTGTAAAATTAAGTACTTATTATTTATAACTTTATAAATATGTTTTCGATTTCCTCTGCTTCCCAAATGCAAGACATTATATTTACTGCTTACAGCTAATGCAGTCACTAGTGGTTGAGACAATCAAACTACAGTCCTCTCTAAGTGCATCTTGAGGGCATTTGCAGCTGTATCGGTTTGAGCGATCTGATTATGGTCTAGTTTAGAGCACACACTGGACTGTAATTGATGGACTAATATATTAATTCATACATTCCTCCTTCGGTCTGTGTGGGTGTGTGCGTGAGAGAACAGTGACAGACATGGCGTCTGCTGACAGCCCTGCTCGGCCTTATCTGCCCTGCAGGAGCGGCATTAGAGAACCATGAGGGGGGAAGGAGGAGGGAGGAAAGACGAGAGTGATGGAGAGGTGTGTGTGTTTCTCTTTTCGACACACACTCTTAGCAGTGCACTTCACTTTTATTTCTCCTCTTCTGATGCTGAGAAACTATCTGACTCTTGAACTCTTTACTTCTCACTGTGTGTGGTGGTGGGGGTATTTCTTACTAATATATGCCACATAAAATCTCTTTATGTGAAACATTTATGCTGCTTAACTTTGAAGGTTTCATGTATCAAAAACTTCACCAATTTTTTTATTTAAGGTGATGCAAATTCAGAAATGGCAAATATCTAAAATGATAATTATTGTCATTAGTACTTTTTAAATGTATAAGTTCAATCTGTAAAAAGAAATCCATCCCCCCCAAAAAAAATATATATTTTTTTTTTTTTGAATTAGGATGGATTGGTTCAACTTTAATATGAGTTCATATCATGGTTTAAGTTTACATTCGGTTGCACCAAACATTAAACTTAGTTTAAATGAAAGAATGATTAAATTTAAACCTCTGTCTTAAGATCAGATTAATTTATACACTAAGCTTACTCTGGTGTGTTTCACCAAAACTTTAAACCCCTGTTTAAACCATGATCTAGGATTAATTTAAAACTGGCATCTAGGGAGGTTTAACTTTAGCAGTGGCTTCATTTTTAGGGTGGATTGAGCACAATAATGACCTTCCACAAAGAAAATGAATAGACAGGCTCAGTCCGCTTTAATCTTATGATGATTTCGTCCGATACCGCTTTACCATAGAAACAATTTTAGAGCTGAAAACAAAAGGTTGGACTAACTGTCAAACATGATAGCTGTTCCATGTATCCTATGACTCCTGATTATCCTGGAAACAACTCCCTGCTACTGGCTGTCTCCAAAGTATAGTTGGAGCCCTGTTCAGCTTACACAATTCAACTGTTTTCTGTATTGTCAGCCATTGCATCTCTGACAAACCAGTGAAGAACCAGTTCTCTCGGGTCACATACCTGCTGGTCACTACAGTGGTGCCGATTAAAAGTGATAGCACACATATACCTATACATAATCCTGATGGTATGAATTGAGAGCTTTTCCACAAGCATAACTGATACTGTTCCATCAACATTCGAGTGATATTTGAAGAAAAAACGTGAATAACCAACATTGTAGCACATTGGCCAGGATTAACTCATTACAGCAGGATCTGTAACAGTCGGCTTTCTCCCTTCCTCAAGAACCAAACTTGTGATTTGTCTGTTTTATATCTCTCTTTTTATCTTCAATTATTTGCCTGTATTGTTCCAGCATTTTGGTCAGTAAGAGCTTTTCTAAGGAGGAAAAGTTTTTAGCTTCTTTTCTAGCCATAATTAAGATAACAAGCATTAGCATTATTGCTAGACCTTAGCAACAATGTCCGGGGTCTTAACAACATGTTTCCAATGTACTGTATATAGTTTAATTATGTGGCCTGTTCAAATATTAATATTAATTTTGTAATCTTGATTTAAACCAGTTTAAGGTCAGTTTGAATAAACAAACTTAGTTTTTCTACACTCAGATTAATTTTAAATGGTGCAACAAAGCTCTGCTTAATTTTTATCCCGGTTTAACAAATTTGAAAAAAAAATTAATAAATCTCTGATTAGTGCTAAACATAGTTTAAAGTAAACATTGCTGGTTCAATTGAGCCTTAGAGAGTTAGCTACTGCTAATTAAATGTACTGATTAATGGATCAGATGGTCTGCAGCTAACAAATGGGTCAAGATGGAAATACTTTGACAATTTACTTGTTACTTCCCATCTCAATGGAAAAGGTTTAAAGGCTGCGGTGTAATCTAAATATATCTATTAACCTCAGAGTTGGTCACATATGAGTCTTGCTATTTCAGTATTCTGATTTGAGAGTTTCTGAAAGAAATACCCAAATATAAAACTGTAACATGACAATGAAATGTTTTTTTTGTTTTTTGTCTTGTACTGAAACTTCAGGAAAAGACCAAATTCTACATAAAGAAAACCAAAATGACATCTTAAAAAGATGAGCAACTAATGGAGTCACCATATGACTACTGGTAGTTTTTTTTTGTTCTTGACATATGAACAATGCAAAATATTAATGTTTAGATTTTGAATTTGTTAAAGACAGTAGAAACCTGTAAGACTCATCAGTCATGCCGGCATATGATGCAAAGAAAAAAAAATCTACTTTTCCCTCCGTGTTTCAGGAGACGTAGTCTATAAGAAAAGAGTTTATATGACGGATAGCCTAAATGAGATGATTTAGAGGAAGTTAATGTGAGACAGATAGGAGACAAGGTGCGGAAAGAGGAGGAGGAGGAGGAGGAGGTATGTTGAAGAGAGGAGTTGTGGGAAAAAAGAGGGAGCAAACTTGTAACCATCTTATCATATTTGACCCAAAAAACACTTTTCAGAGTAACCTTGCAGAAGTTTATGAAGCTACAGAGAGTCTACTTCATTTGCAGACGGTGATCTATGGGCTTCTTCTCGCAGTGAAATTTGCTTCTCTGATGGTCTATGAGAGAGGAATCCTTAATGAACAGAGTCCACACTGCAAGTCCTGGAAAAAAAATAATCATCTTCTAACATGGGCTGGGATTTGATGTAGGTAAAATATTGTCTTTGCTAGAGATTCTCACAGCAATATTTTTACTTAAAAGTTGCAGAGGAATCCTTTTGGGAAGGGTAAAGGCTACGTATGAGTAGTTCACTCTGAGAACATTGTCAACCTTGCCAAACTTTTTTTTTAAAGAATTATTTTGAAATGTCAGTATTCTGCACATGTTAGAAGCTTTGTGTAAGGGAACTCAATGCATTATGACATCTATGCACGGTTAATATAACTTCCTGAAGTTCAACTCAGAATCAGAAGAGGAAGAAATTGGATTTAAGTTACTGAATATAGGATGGTTGTTGATGCCTGGCAAGCTGAACTACAGTTGTAGGCGACCACACAGGGTTCAAATGATGTTGCTTAAGAGCAGGAAAGACTACAAATGGCACAAGTTTAATAAGAATGAACAATAACAGATTGGAAAAACGCTGCCGGGTTTGATCAGTCTTCTTCTCAGTTGTTACATTTACATGGTAGAGTATGAATCAACCCTCCCTTGTATCTATGGGCCAGACCGCTGCTGGTGGTACACGTCGGGGGCAAACCATTTTATCATGTCTATATGGACTGAAATCTTTGACACATTGTAGCATCAGTGGTTCTCAAAGCAAGAACACGATCCCACCTGGTACACTCATGGTGTACGTCATAATGTGGTTTGTGAGTGTGTAATATACAATTCATGGACATGGCAGGACTTGATGTTTTACACAATACACTTAATTTTGTTAACACTTTGTCCCCTTTAAAAAACAATAGATATGTCATGAAGGTTTTTAATTGTATTCATACAGATTGTTTTATCCTCAAATTCCGAAAAAATAATCCCGTCCCTTTCTCCACAATATGTAATATACAATTCTTCTTCAAGCAGTAAGTCTTGTCATTATTTTTCAAATGTTTAAATTCAGTTTCTTTGGTAGAGAATGATTAAAATTGGTTCCTCTAAATTATGACCTGGTGAAAAAAGAAAAGATGCATTTTCTCAGATTAGGAGAAAATTAATATTTGTTGGCTGTAAATGTATTGTCTGGAATCACTGGGTTTGTAAGCACATCGTCCTAATGAAGGATGAAGCATTTTCCCATACCTAATATCCTATTGATCCTTATGAAAGGCAGTTTGTAATGCTCATATTCTTAAAAAAAAACTTTCTCCAATGAAAGTAATTTACAGCCAAATCTCTCACTTTGTTTCCGGCACAAATTATATGCAGAGCTATAAAATTCAAGCCTGCAAACTAACAGAATGGGATTTTGTTGCTTTGAGCCAGTAATTACCATTTATCTTGAGGCATTGCTCAGCGTGGCCGCAGATCTTTTCGACTCCTTCGCTGTTTGAGTCATTCATGCTCCGCTTATCTCTGCTCTTACTGAGCTCTCAATTTCCCCATATTATATCATTGTCGCGGAATGGGTCCAACGGGGTTGTGAGCGCCATGCTTGGATAAAGGGAATGTTTAGGAATAACGTCACCTAGGTTGTGAAAGAACAGAAAATATTGGGCACAAATGTTCCAAGCCACAATCGATGCCAAAGATTATGAACGATTGGACTTCTTCTCAAAACGTTTTACCAAATACTTATTTTGGCTTTCATATTTTCATGTTGAGTGGATCATGTTTGGCGAGGCTGATGAAATCCGAAGAACAGAGCTCCAGCAACAACAACTTGTTTCTGTTTATTTCAGTTTAATGCGATGGCACGGACATCAAAGACGAGGCCAACGTCTGGGACGGATCATCTCTTTCTATATCTTTTTTTTTTCGGTCTCTGTAATTCAGGGGAACATGGAAGCTGTGTGACCCTGGATGATTAATCTGGACATGTTTCTGTTTTTCTCTCTCCCCAGTTAAAGTGAATGACTGGTATGTAAAAAGACTCTGGAGAGTCGGGAGGCCTAACCCCACCCTCCTCCTCCTCACAAGCTATTAGACCTCCCTCCTCCTCCCCCTGTGGAGAGAGGAAGATAAGGGAAAATTGAAAATGAGGAGGATGGAGAGGGAGAAAGACATCTCCACATCCACGGGCAGACTTCTTGTTTTCCACCACTATCTCTCCCTCCTTTGAGCTTGATTGGCCGCCAAGCTTAAGAGGCTTGTTATCAACCTTGGAGACGATAGAAGTTCATCGGCCACGGGACTTGACTGATGAAGACGACAGTGTCTCTCTCTCTCTGTTTCTCTCTGAGCATGTGTGCATGGAGGAAGTAGCGTATATCTTTTTGACTGATGTGGAGTATAGGTAGAATGCGGTCAGCTTGTTCGGATCCAGGGTCCACTGGGACTCCAACATGTTTCCTGGCTGGTTCTTATTTAGTTACATGACCTGTCCGAAAGCAGCGCAGTCTATTTTGGCTCTGGGCCTACGTGGTCCCTAAAATCTTTATTTAAAAGCCAGAGACTAAGTTCATGATAGAAACTCCCTTCTTTCAGGATACAAGAGCCCACTTGTAGCACGTTCCTGTGGCAATCAGTTAAGTGTTATTTTATCTTATCTCATTCAAAGTGGGGCACCAAAACTATCCATTTTGGAGCAAGTGGCCTACTGAGATCAGTACAAAAAGCCACAATGTCTCACAGCTTTTCCGTAGCAAAAGCATTTTACATGTAGCTAAGCAATTACCATAAACCAGAAAACCTTAAAATATTTTCCCCCAACAGATTCTTTTTCAGTTTTTGCTTTTTCCGTTATACTTAAATGTTTTGTGAGACAAAGATCACAAAACTAAGTTGAAAAATCTGTTTTTAACATAGCCTCCTACACTAACTCTGTACTGTGTAAAAATTCGATCTTTTTTCTTGATAATTTAAAAGACTGGCTGAAGGAAAACCAAACCTGTATCCATTAGTAGTTTGTCCTCACAGTGACGTGTTGTGTGTTATCTTTCTGTTTTTTTTCTCTCTATTTCTTTTTATATTTGCTTGTTTTGTTCTCTTCTAGTTTTTAAGATAATACTTTTCCTTTTTTCTATTGTTTTTATCACCTGCCTAGGGACTGCAGATGTAAAGTGGCATTGGTGCTACAATCTGGCATATTTACTGATACAAGTTGTTGTTGTTCATTACAGTAATATACACTGTCACTAAGAAAGAAAGAAAGAAAGAAAATAAGTAATGAAAAAAAGCAATTAACCAGATAAAGTGGTCAAAGTTGAGATTAACTTTATTTTAATTTCCAGTCTTTATTACCAGACCAGTCAAATTAATTAATCCCTTAAACAGAACCTGTCTGGCTACCTACTCTGTCTACACAGTCACTTACAGAAAGCATTCCAAACTCACTTCTTTGGGCTTGGGGTTTCCAGCAAATCCATGGAAAGTCATTATCCACAAATGAAAAGAAAACAGCAGCTATTCCTTCCAGGATTGTCCAGGATACCAAAATTACTTTACCATAAAAATTCACCCAGGGCTTAACAAAAAAAGCCCAAAACAAAGTTGTAATTTGCCTCGATTAAGGTCAGGGTTCATGATTCATTAATAAAAAAAGTGGCCAAAATTGATGCTAACAAAAAATAATACCAAAGCTCTTTTTTTTTTCATTTGGTAAAGACAACTTGGTGATCCAAAATAACTTTAGGGAAAACAGTCTGTGGAGTGTCGACAGCATTTTGCATCCTTGGGCAAGACTCTTCACCTGTTGTGTACTGGTGGTGGTCAGAACCCTGCTGACGCTAGTGTTTAGCAGCCTCGCCTCTTTCAGTATGTACCAGGCCAACTGTGGCTACAATGTACCACCAATTTCTGTATGGGTGAATGACTGAAATTTAAGTGCTTTGGGGTCCATAGAGACTAACTAAAGTTCTAAATAAGTACAGGCCATTTACCATTGACCTCTGGCATAAAGCTAACGCATTGTTTCAGAAAAAGAACCTAAAATTTCATATTAAAAATGGCAATGGTAGTGTGTTCGTTTGGAGAAGTTCAGAATGTGGGTAACTTGCTGCGAATAATGAATTCTATTAAATGGTAACATGGCCTGTACTTGTATAGCGCATTATTGAATCCTTACAGACCCCCAAGTCCTTCACACTATATTCAGTCATTCACCCATTCACACACACACATTCACACACTGGTGATAGCAAGCAAGTTGTAGCTACAGCTCCCCTGGGGCGCTGTGATAGAGGTGAGGCTGCCGGACACTGGCTACACCGGGCCCTCTGACCACCACCAGTAGGAAACGGGTGAAGTGTCCTGCCCAAGGACACAACAATAAAGACAGTTGGAGGTGGCGCTCAAAGCAGCAACCCTCTTATTACAGGACAAACTCCTAACTCCTGAACCATGGTCGGCCCATTATGAAGAAGTTATTTTTCCCAAAAATCCTGCAATAAAATGTGCAGCCATCAGCTCAAGTAGTTAGGCTAAAGTGTTGATTATGTAGCAGGACAATGATCTGAAACACATCATCGAGTCAACCTCTAAGGGATCAAAAACAAGTATTGGAGGGCCTTTGGCAACATCTAGAAGTAAAACTGATTGGTATTAACAGTTAATATAAATGTTTAGGGACAGGTTGGTCTAGATTGTTTTTTACTAAATAATTTGAAAACTGGATTGTGTTTCTTTGCCCTATATTCAAATGTGTTGATTTGAAACTTTTAAGTGTGACAAGAAAAACTTAATCTGTAAAGGGATTAATACTTTATTTAAAATATTCTTCTGTATATTTCTTGGATTAGGATCTTTCAGCATTGTTCAGCAAAATGATTATACTTCAGTGAAAGATGAAATGGTAAAGAAAGGTTTTCAAACATTCAGGATAATCCTTCAGACCCAATAACCCATTTTGAGTTTTCTGGCACAGGCCACAAGATTTGTATTTTAAATCTCATGGTTTTTTAAAGAGTCGAAGATTAAATGCATCATGAATTATAATTTAAAGGTTTCTGTCAAGATTTTCAATTACAGATTATGATCCTGCAAAACAAAAATATCTTGTTCAAAATATTTTAACACCCCATTTAAAACATCAGAAACAACACTTTTTCTTTTCTTTTATTTGGTGTTTTTTTTAAGATAATGTTAAAGTGTTGATTGCAACAAGTTAATCTTAAAAAGTCACTTACAGTGGCCTGTGCAAGAAGAAGTTCTTGAATTTCATTCCTCTTTGGGGAAATTACCAGAACAAAAATACAATATTAATAACGTATTTTTCTTCAAAATATTGATCAAACATTAAGTGAAATCCCTATTTGCTAACTGTAAGAATTTAAGAACCCTAAAAAAGTAAACTATAATGTAAAACAATGGGTAGGTATCAGGTTTTTACATTTTTGACATCAGACATGTAGACAAAAATATTAACTGGAGAAAATAAAATATTTTTCATGATATGTCTCATTGAGAATATTTCTTGTGCTGGTTTTATTTATTTTAATTATGTACTTTTTTCTCTTGCATTAATTTAAATAACCTTTTTCAAAGCCTTTAAAGAGAGAAGTCATTTCTGTCTATTCTTATGACTCAGAGCCATTCTCTTTAGAAGTTAGATATTAAACGAATCTCGAAGCAACTTTTTTGAGAGAAAAAAAAAACAACTAGAAACTGCCTCCATTTACATGGTTGGATTATCAGTTGCATTTATGAGACATAAAATATTTGCTGAATTAAAACGGTTCTAAATTTGGTCTCAAAATATCAATGAAAATAAGAAATTAGAGAGGATTTACCACGGCATTTTTAACAAATAAATAATCAGCAACCTGCGTTTGAAGGCAATGAAATGTCATCTGGGTCCCTTTGCACAAATGACCTTTTTAACCAAATATTTGATTCTTACTAGCTGTGAAAAAAAGCTTGTGAAGTGTGCCGAGTCTAAATGAAAGAACTCAATGCTGGTGTTATCAGGGGCAGTATCAGTTCAAGTGTACTGCCTATTGAACATTGTCTCTATTTTCCTCTTGAAGGTCCATCCTGGCTCGGATGAGGCCTCAGAGGGCGACAGGAGCATGTAAACATTCCCAGCCTTCCTTACGTGTCTGTCTGCCGGGGGTGATGCATCTGCAGGAGTCCATTTGTTTACTGGATGAAGAATGTTAAGAATATAGACTCTGTCTGTGTGTGCGTGCGTATAATTGCACGGTTGTGTGATTGTGCACTTAAAATAGAGAGTGTGAGGAGGCTGGTGGGGGGGTTGCAAAGGTGGGGCGGGGTCACGAGTTTTGTTTCCCTTTGTATCGTCTTAATGTTTGTAATGATCCAGCGGGACGTGGATCTGGTGAATATTGCACGCTGTTTAGTCTACCAATCACCACGGTGACAAAGAGTCTAGGTCTGGGTGGTTGGAGGTGGAGGTGAGGGTGAAGGTGGGGGCTGTAATAAGTGGTGCTGTGGGTCAGTGAGGACTGAAATCCAGAAACGTACATACAGATGTAAAAATAGCCCCTTGCTGCGGCAGAGACCTTCTCCTCAAATTCAGATCTCCAGGTTGCTTTTTGATTCATTCGTCCATAGGAAGTGAAATACTTCCAATTAAGAGGGAACGACAACAAACCATTTCCTTTAACAACCATGATTGAGCGCTGTTTACAGAGTAGCCGGGCTGCATATGTGAGCGTTCCATCTGCTGTTCACTGAGGTACTGGGTACGCTTAGTGCAAGCTGAATTTCTACATTTGGTCTGTTTGTGCGTGTGCATTGAATGGCAGAGATTCCCATTGGAATGCATCAAATTCTTGGTAAACAGAATTCCAAAATCAGCTTTGGGCCATAAAGCCATTTTTAATTGTCTACATGTATATAAAAAAAAGTACTGTTCTGTTTGCTTGTGTGTTTATGTGTAGGATTCCCCATAAGATACTTGCAGATTAGCCTTTTTTTTCCATTAATGAATGGATCAAGCATATAATTTTGTATATATATATATATATATATATACACAGTATATGTTAAAATGTGTTGAAACACAAAAGCAGTCCCAGCTTTTTAAGCTTTAAACTTGGATTTACTGTCCTCTCCTCCAAAAAAAAAAAGTCTCATATCGATATAATATCTAATTTTTCAATTGAATGTGTTTATTTTGAAGGGGAATAAATCTCAAATTACTATTCATGGAAAATAACTAAACCTGAAATATTTTAAACTGTATTATTTACTTTTATTTACCTAATGTTTCAATGGGTTAAAAATATTACATTTCACGCAGAGACGTTTTTTTTGAAGCCACTTCTGAAAATGCAAAACACAAAAAGCATGCCAGTTTAAGGGTGGCAAATGTGTTTTGAGCTTCATAATTCAGTGGATGGATACAAGAAAAGACCTACTCTTCTAAATTTGGCCTCTTTCTGCAGTCTGAGCGATAATTAAAACATTTAAATATTAACTGTGACAAACTAGACTGGATGAGGATCTGTGTTTATTTTGTCACCATGAACAGCGAGGAGAAATGGAAGGGCGGGTAAAGAAAATCTCTAAAGTTGACTGTTGGACAGCTGTGTTGAAAAGATGGAAACAAATTTCCATAATAACCATTTATTTTCAGTCAATGGTAAGCATATTTATTAATGAGCGGTAATTCTGATTTAATTTTTTTCAAAATTTTGCAATTAGAGGTTGCTAGGTTAATAGGTAAATGTATTGCTTTAATCCTAAATCGTTCAAGTCAATCAACACCCTTCCTTTCTATTATAATAATAGCATAAACTTATGAGTATTTACAATTTATTTTAAAGCCAATGTCACACTCTTAAGGCATGTGCTTGACAAACCATCACGCTGAAAAAAATTTCACTTTCCCTTTTTCCAATGTATTATGCTGTGAAATTGAATTTTATTTACTTTTTTTGCAAACATTGAGGCTAAATACACACAGACACTCTTGCAGCCTGCAGCACCCCCACAGCAGCTCTGGACAGTTTAAAGGCCTGCCAAGCATGACAGGTAATTGTTTTGAGGCTGGACTCAAACAACCATTGATTTTAAAGGCACTTAGAACCATTGCATACTGTGCCTTCATTTTTAGGGCATAAGAATTTTTGTTTGATTAAAAATATTTGGTTTTATTCACAGAAAAAAGTAGAAATCACTGTAACTTTGCCAAAACTCTTTTTTTTGTCTTCTTTTTTTTTGTGAATAGATGGACCCAGAAGGCCTCTACATTTGTGTTTCTCACAGAGTAACTCTGTGCTCTTCTTGCAGTTAGCATTTTTTTATGTAGTGCATCTTTATTAAAAAAAGAGTAACACCTGCAATGTTAACCATCTGTTCATTGCGTAGATAAAATACCAGAGTTTTCTGT
This sequence comes from Apricaphanius iberus, assembly GCA_028564705.1. Classification (NCBI taxonomy): domain Eukaryota; kingdom Metazoa; phylum Chordata; class Actinopteri; order Cyprinodontiformes; family Aphaniidae; genus Apricaphanius; species Apricaphanius iberus. The sequence goes on along the minus strand of JAPXFQ010002679.1, from coordinate 45,917 downwards.
GTGGCCAAAAAGGCTGAAAATGTTTGTGCGTAACACAACATCTGGACAAGAATTATAGATCTCATTCAGTCGTTCAATGAACCTTGAGATGCACTTAGTGGGTCGCTTGTAGGAGCTGTATATCAAGTCTAACAACAGTGCAGAGCCTCTTCAAATGGATTAAGTTTAAGCTTTTCTAACACTGCCGCCCACTAGTGGACAAAAGAAAAAAAAAACACAAAAAAAGTTCAGGTACAGACTCCTGTTCGTACATTTGACATAATTAACAACTGAAATAATAATTATTGTATAATTCAAATGTTTAAAACTTGTAATGCAAATAAAAGCAATATAAAACTTGAGAAACACAGACTAAAAACATCAAAGACTGAAACAAATTTATATTAGACATTCTAGAAGATCCATAACAAGGCCCAATAAAAATGTTTTGATCAGGTTTACCTGTGCAGTAGAAAAATGATAGGAATTGGGTTTTTTTGTTAGGCTGAAGCCTTAAGACCTTCTGCTATCTGAAAGACAAGGTTCAGCAATCAAAGATTTGGCCGACACTCCCTCCCCTCTCCTGCTGCACCTCCCACTCCCTGCTTTGCCTATTCGTCTGGATGTGTTAGACTGATGCAAGAAATCACATATGAACATATGTGACTAATATGAACAAGCCACACCAATACGATTTTATCTTTGTTCAGCTTTGTTGACCTTATCTTTTTTTAAATGTCATACATTTATTTATTTAAGTAGTTGAAATCTTGAAAAATTGTCAATTTTGGAAATTGACTTCAAAATGAGTAAATATAAGGACATTTTTAAATCTGATAGTCCAGTAGACTTAGTTGAAAGGGGGACCTGCTGTGGTACACTTTCACATTTTTTCAATGGAGTCAAAGCTTTTAAGCAACATATTTACTTCCTTGCCTTATGGTGACACTGCACCAAAAACCACTCAACACAGAGGCACTTACTGTTCTATGAAATGTTAACAAACATAGAGTGGCATCAGATTTTAATGTTTTAGGGATTGCTCTGTAGTCTTTCACAAATAGTCCAGACAAATAGGTTGCAGTAATGGACTCAGAATGAGCAGTGAACGAGGCAAAGTTGTTGTTGCATGGTTGTGTTGTATGGGGTCAGAATGATATCAGCTTGGAATGAAACTGAAAAAAAGATTGGCACTGAAAATAAAAATTGGCATTGAAAAATATAATTGTAACATTTTATCATTTAAAATTTTAAGATTGAATCATAAATAACTGTGGTGAAAAATTCTGTATTGATACTGAAATAAAATTGAAAGTGAAAAAAATGTAAATGAAAATCAAAATATGCATTAAAACAAATAACGCACCTACAATCAAGTTTTCACATGTTTATCTTTTTTTTCATGCCATTCTTTTTTTCAGTGCTGCGTCATTCAGCTTATACTCATTTCACATCATGCATAAGGGGTGGGGCTTCAAAGCCACATGTAGTAGCTTTCAGCTGTCAGTGAGTCGGCCGTTTTATACTCTAACCCAGCAATCAATATATATCTTTAATTGTAAAATGTCTATGTACTACAGCAAAATCCACTACAATAACATTCTATTATGTTTAATTTGAGATCATTTCTAAATGAACTACCGTTTGCTTCCTTTCTTCAGGTTTAGATATGCAAAATTGAGCTTTTGAAACCTGACTGAACTGCTGGCCTATTGGTTTCAGACACTGCTTTCTAAACCTGATTCAAACTAGTCACTTTGTGACGGTTTTTTGACCCCAACAAAGAGTACAGTGTTACCACAGCATAATAATCAATGAGTATGTTATCAAACAAAATATGTTATGAAACAGTGGCAAAAATCATGTTTGGTTGTTTAGTACACACATGGAAGTAATTTGCTAAATCAGTTTTGTTTAATTTTATAATTTGGGGCAAAGAGTATTTGACAGCAAACCGATTGTGCAAGTTGTCCAATTTAAAAAGAAGAGTGAGGTCTGTGATTTTTTTATTTAGGTACACCTTAAGTACAGTCCGCATGCCACCCCACTGTCACTCTGTCACTCTCCTCTGGCTTAGCCCTTGTAGTAGGAATTTGTTTTGTAATAAGATGGTTGGTGGTTCAAATCCCCGCTCCATCCACCATGGTTGTTGTGTCCTTTGGCAAGACACTTCACCCCATTCCCTGCTGGTGATGGTCAGAGGGCCCGGTGGAGCCTCGCTTCTGTCAGTGTACCCGAGGGCAGCTGAGGCTACGTAGTAGTAGCGTGCCACCATAAGCGTGTGAATGAATAGGTGAATGACTGACTGTTGTGTAAAGCACTTTGTGGTCCTCTGGCTGAAAAAGGCCATTTAACTGTGAGAGTCAAAATGTAAAAAAAAAAAAGTCCAGGAAATCACATTGAATTATTTTTTGAACAATAGTGCAAAATGGTATTTGATCAATGTAACCTTGGTTGGCAATGAAAACCAGGCCAAACATTTGCTGTTTGTCTTTCACCAGGATTACACACATTGTTGCTGGTACTTTGGCCCATTCTTCCATGAAGATCACGTCTAGAGCCCCAGGTCAAGGGAGACTGTCAGTGATCTTGTATTTATTCGATTTTCAAATAATTGCTGCAAGCGTTGATCACTTTTCAAAATAAAAAACACATTTAACAAAGCTGATTCTCTGAAGTCACCCCAAATACATTCAGTTAGAAAAAAATATTAAAACTTGTAATGTTGTGGGAAAATTTTTTGAAACCCTGAAGTAAAGTATGAGAAAAAAAGACATGACAAACCAAAAAGCCAGCGTAAATAGGATATTCAGAAGTTGTTGCTATGTGCAAATCAATATTAGCTTGCTTTCTTTTTAACTGATGGTGGCTAACAAGGTCTCTCATTGTCAAAGTATTGCGCATAGTGGTTTGATGGATGAAACCAAGAAGACCTTCACAACAAGTATCTTATAGATTCTTAATGTTCCAATGAACACAGGGAGTCATAATCAAAAAGTGGAAATATTTTTTTTCACCATATACCAGCCAAGACCAGATTCCCTTAATAGATTTTCAGACATAAAAGTCAAAATAATAATCAGAAATATTTGAGCCAAGGGGTTTTATAAAGACCTGAAAATACCAGGTACAGTTTTTTCCTAATGACAACAAAAAGTAATGGCTTCTACACACAGCAAATGCAAAACTCCAATGATGGAGAAAAAGCAAGTTGGAACTTGTTTACAGTTTCCTGAAGGTGATCTACAGATGAAATGCAAGTTTTTTTGTCTGCTTGCATGTTGTGACAGAGAGGGAACAGAGTACAATAACCTACAGACATTGTCTCCAAAAAAAATAATTTCACCCTAAGGTGGGGCTGTTTTTTGTTTTTTTTACAGAAGAAACCAAGAAAGTGGTCAGAGTTGATGGAAAGTAACTGAATGTAGGATAAAACACAGAAGACTGAAGAGAAGAAGACGAGTTGAAGAGGATTGTCTTCAAGCAGAATTGAAAAGAACTGAGGATCTGAGACACGATGGGAAAAGTGGTGCTCCCCATCCCAAATGACTGAGCTTGAGCTTTTTGGTAACAAAGAAGTTTTTTTCCCCCAAGATGTGGAAAATTTGAAAACGAATGAAAAGAAAACCCACCAATCACATGCATACACCCACATTTTAATCAACATGGTGACATTTCAGATAATCCCTGCCCTGCAGGCACCTTTGCCCCTTGTTCCCTACCTCCCATAACACATTCATTGACATGGACACACATACACGCCACTGCATCACCAACATCTAGCCATCCGTCTCTCCCTATCAGCTGCTCCCTGCTGCCGTTGTTTTTAAAGGTCAGCGCTGTTTGTTTGCTCAGAGGCCCATCGTCTGATAGTGTGTCGGACTACGCCTCCCCCTCCTCCCTCATCTTAATCTGAGCAGTTATCTCAGCCCCACTCCCTGGCAACTCCAACCTTGTCTTTTTAAAAGGAACACTTCCCAAGGAAATTATGGAGACGCTTGCAGATAGTCCGCATCTCCATCTGTCAGAGTGAAAACCCCTGAACTGACACGATGGCACTCAGCAGCTTTAGGGAGAATCCAGCTTCCCCAGGTTCAAATCCATCATGTGACCTCTGGTGTTCATCTCAGGCCCATCAACACAGTATCCACCAATTAATTAGATGTGACATTATAAGAGCATTTTTGGAGCAAAGGAAGGAAGAGGAAAGATCTATAGACGTCTCCAGAGAGCAGTCTGTGAAAACTATCTTGATTTCTATTCTTATGAGCAGACAAGGGTACTAAATAGATACATTTAATTAGGTGTACTTGCTATAATAGTTTTACTACTATAGTTTTCATTTTTACAATACTAATATTACTATGAGATATCACTACTCTTACTAGCGTTTAATTTCTGAATACTTTATCTACTTCTGGTGACAGGGGCCTGTTAGAATCAGAATAATTAAGAATAACTAAGCATATGGGATTAACGTAATGTAAATAAGAAATATGGGTTGCTGGCTAGTTGAGTTTGATAAGTTTGTGTGGTAAATAATGAGTCCCCACTGCCTCAACATAAACGCAATAACCAGTTTTGCCAATACTCATTTAATTGGAAGTGCATTTTAACAGTAATGCCGGAAATATACTTGTTTTTTAACCACCAGCAAATATGAAGGAATAAGATGCGTCTTGGGGACATGTTTGCTATTTCACTGCACGTACTACTGGAGAGTCCCACTAGGGGGCAGAGTAGGCCTACAGAGTACAGAACTCAGACTCATCCAGAACAAACATGGCGACCGCTAAGGAGATCATCAGCTGTTTCGGCAGCAGCGTTGTTGAAGGTAGGACCATATTTACGGCTATTGTCGCTTGTTTTCCTAATGCTTTTGCCGCCATGTACCAAATATATCTTTTTGCTCAAGAAAATTACAAAAATACTAACGCACAGTGGCTTGAACAAGTAACTTTAACCTGATTACCTGTATGGAAATAGTAACGCGTTCGATTAGTCGTTACTGAAAAAAGTTGGCTTATTAAGAGTACCACGCTACTAAGTAACGCTTTACCGGCATCACTGATCACTAACAGCAAAACAATGAATCTGAAGAACCACAGACACCATATGCCTTCTAATAAAGCTCTCATTAGAAGCTACACTTGTCGTGTTTGCCACTGGGTTGACTGTGTATGACCAGTGTACTTTTCTGTGTTTTCCTAGCAGTGTTATAGTGCCACCAATGTGCCCAGCATGGGTACTACAGGAGTTTTTCTGGACGGAGTATCTTTTTATTGTCGTTTTTATAGATTCTGTTTTTGAAACTATACCCATTTTGTTTCCATGTAAACATGGCCTTACTTTGTTAAGCTGCTCAGGTGCATTACAAAATGCTTGTTTCACAACAGGCTGGGAAAGAAAGATACCACAGCCTTAATCGGTCCCTCCGTTCTGGCTGCACTCAGCATATTGCTATTGCCTATTAGATTCTGTATGAATCTGATTGTTATTATTCAGTTTGGTATAAGTAATATTGCTGAAAAATACATATATATTTTTTATTTTATTTAGCTGTGTCCCTTTTTAACCCTAGCCCCACCCCCGTCTCTCTTCCACTTCTTTTTATAGATATAACTGGTCCGAAATGTGGATATAAATACATGTATTACATTAGGTTTAGGCACTGGTCCTCGTATACTAGGATTAGGAAAATAGTAAAGTTAGGTTTAAATAATAATACTCAAATGTTAGCATTAATAATAAATCAACCAGGCTGGCCAATCAGAGACGACAAAGGTGGGACTTTGCCTTTTAAAGGGTAAAATTTGGAACAGACATGTAGATTTATACATGAAATTAACATCACACTCTAACAGAAAGGTGCTCAAAATAATCAATATTTGTTCATCTTTGCTTGTATTTTTATTATTAACCCCCCCGTACTGTTTGTTCTTGTAACTATATGTTGTGTACTTCATTTGTCTTCTTGTTGTATACTTGACTCTGTTCAATAAATTTGTTGTGTGTATGTGTGTGTGTGTGTGGGGGGGGGGTCGATATCCACCATAAGCAATACATACATCTTTTTGTTTTACGGCGGTTTCTACTTGGAACTTCCAATGTGGATTGGATTTATGGTGGCACCCATGTCGGCCATTTTAACTGCAGTTAGGTCCCTCTCTCATTTAAACTCTCAAGCACAGATTCAGATGATCGTATCCACTCTTCAGCATGACATCAAGAACTACAAAAGCCTGTTAATCACTCATTTGTTTAAGCCAGGTTTGATGCAGCATTAAAAATGCCTAAAACATGAAGGACAGTGGGCAATCAGGACCACAGTTGGGGACTACTGCTCTACAGGAAGTACACTTCCTACTGTCATGCAAGTCAAAACATACTACTGTCGTCAGCATATTTCTGGTCAAATTTCACCAAGTTCCTGGAAAGGAGTCTTCTCCACTCTGCAGTGGCAATAAGGAACAGTTGTTTGGAGACGTTTCATCAGGCCCAAAACTTCCCTAACCATAACGGTTAGATTCATTGCTCCCTCTAAGTTGTCCTGAGGTCTATGGATGGGTACCAATATTCAGTGCCATAATGGCAACAGTTCTGACATAAACGGTAGTAACCAGACCAAAAAGCAACACACATTTCAGTGCTTTATTTCTGTTCTTTTCTTCTGGAGATGTCAAGCACTATGGATTCTGGGCATGCCATTAGCTAAGAGCAATGCCCTGATAAATTCCTAGAATTAACTCAAAAAACATGTTTAACACATTTAACGCATACACAGAACACCACCCCTTTTATAATTCAGCCTGCAACCCATCAGTTTGTTGTGCAGCAGCATGTGTGTGCGCCTAAATTATATATGAGTATATTATTATTGGCATATTGGGTTGATATGATTATAAGTTGATAAGTTGTCTGTGGGAGTTTTCCTTACCATCCGCTTGGGATGTCAGCTCACTGTACGCGGTGCAGAGTATAAATGTGCCGTATTTATGTTGATTTATGCATATTGTTTCACTGTAGCTTCAGTATATTTCATTTTGAGTCACAGCTGCATTAAAAATGTGCATTACTCTGTTAAAGTGATGTTTAGGACTTACATTTTTTGCCAGTTCATTGGCAGAAGTAGTTCTCCACGTCTTCAAAATAATAGTATTTATTTCTTGATGTGATAAACTCGAGAATCTGCTGAGTTTTTACTTATGGTAAAATGGTAAATTGTTACATTTGATTTATGTGATGTTTAACACAGACTGATAGTTATACCTGTATTTATTATTATTTTTCATATGAGACCACACATACATTATTCATGTGTTTGTGGAGTTCAAAACAAAAATTCAATTGATTTCTTCTATATTTAATTAGGAAAAGGAGCAAAGGCATCTGGATTTGTCCTGTATTTACAATGAAAATTGTAGTTTTTTTGGTCAGATTTATGCATGGTGATCATTTCACAGCTACCCTGTGATTAATTAGATCAACAAAAAAAATTTGTTTCAAAGCCCTACTAAAAATAAAAAAGCAAGAGGGTTTTTGGTCAAAGTTTGTATTTTTTTCCATTCTTTAAGCACCGGTACCATTTCAAAAATACCGATTAGGCACCGATATCGTATAAAACCTAAACGATACCCATCCCTACTCAGGTGTGAGCATGTACATCGTTGTGTGTCTCTGTGTTGTCCTGTGATGGACTGGTGACCCATCAAGGTTGCACCAGCCTCTCTGTGACCCTGCTAGGATAAGCAGGTATGGAAAATGGATAGAGATTAGTTTTAGGTTTTTCAAGCTCCTAGAATCTACCTATCAAATCTAGATTAATGTTTAAGTTCAGCCATCAAAATATGACCCCCTAGTATCATTGTTTTCTGAGAAAGAAAGAAAGAAAGAAAGAAAGAAAGAAAGAAAGAAAGAAAGAAAGAAAGAAAGAAAGAAAGAAAGAAAAGTAAGACTTCCAACACTGGATGAACGCCAGATGATGGGGGAGTGGCAGCCACCTTATTAGGCAACATAGAGGAAATGAGAGAAGCAATGGCTTCATTTTGTCTAGAAAGAATAGTAGTAGTTGACCAGGGTGCAGGGGTTGTATGGGTGGGATAAACGGTGGACACGTGTGTGGAGGTGGACAGTTTTTTGTTGGGATGAGGGGGTGGGGGTTAAAATCACAGATTTTAAATCAGTTCTTTGGCCTTTAACTGGCGCAACAGAAGCCCAGTATGAGAGTGCAGAACAAAGAAGGCAGCAGTGGCCTCGACCAATTAACATTCCTGCAGCCTTTATGAGCCGCCGGGACCCGCCCCTTCTATCACACCCCATAAAAGTCACAAACATCAATTCTTGCAAACCATAACTGTCATTATAATCCCATTAAAAACAACCCACTGAGCAATTTACATTGAACACCAGAGCCAAGTGTTCCAGCAGCGGGGGGAAGGATTGCCTCTGCAGGAGCATAAAGCTGACCAAACAAGTAGGAAAGTTTATTGGGAGTAACTGGATAAAATATGACATGATTTTGACAACAAAAGTTTACCGCTCAACAGCAGAAGTTTAACCTGTCTATAGCTGACTCCGTACTTATAGATGGGGTTCAGAAGGCTAACGGGGCAGAAAAGCAAGGCTCCATCTTTAATGAAAGGAACTGTTTAAAAAGGACCCTGAACATTCAAGTATACTCTGGATCTACAGAGCCCCTGCTCACTAACTATGGTAAGGTCTCTTAACTTTCATGTTATGCAGTTTCCTCCAAAACACTACACACAGAGCATTTAAAATTGTATTTGCCATCAGTTTCTGAGATTTAAAGGGTTAAAGTTAGTCTAATGATGCCAAGAGGGAAACCCAGAAACCCAAGACCTCCCTCTCCTTATAAGACTCCAAAGTATTCAGAGGCCTTTCTAGTCCAAACGGGACTCACCCAAAATGTACATGTGGGGTATCATTATGAGTAGAGAATAGGCTGAATGTTATGTCACTACTCTTTTTATCTACATAAATGTATGCAGAGTTTTATGCAGAAAATAAATTCAGTTAGTAGGAAAAGGTGTGTGAGGAAAATGTGGAACACCAACAGGGATGAGCGCAGCTCTAAGATTACCATCAAAATCCCTTTGGGAATTTTGTGAAAAGAGTGGACAAGGAGCGGACTGAGGCTGGAGTCACCACAGCAAGAGCCATTACACACAGATGAAAAGCACTGGACTGCTGCTCAATGGTACAAAATCCTCGTTCAATATAAGTTCAATGCATTAATTTTAAAAAACAATTAAATTCAGTTTATTTATATGCTTCCATTTCACAACACATGTCATCTCAGAGGACATTACAAGAAAAAGAAATAAATCAGTCGACTTTATTTATAAAGCACCTTACATACAATGACATGCAGTTCAAAGTGCTATACAAAATTAAAAATTAACCCCACATATATATCCCCCCTCCCCACCACCACCCCCTACAGACACAAACAAGTTCAACATTTATACCCCCTCCCCCCAATCATATCCCCATGTACGCTCTGAAGCAACATGAAAATTACATTGGATTAGACAATAAAATGGACACTGGGCTGAGTGCAAATGAGCCAGGTCAGAACAGGAAACGCCATAAGGGGGATGGGTTCCAGAGTCTGGTGAAGAGGTGCAGAATCCATGTTGCTTGAAAAAGGTTTTCAAGCAAGTCAGAGATGATTTGAGTTAATGCGTCATCTGCTGGTTCTGTTGTGAGTTATAGGCTGGACTCAGACACAGAGAAGAGTTTCAACTGGTTGTTTCCCATATTTATTGAAGGTAGACTCAAAAAACTAGGAAGATGAAGGAACCACACAAGGAAAGAAGTGACGAGGAACTGGCGAAGGTAGCAAGACACACTGGGGTATATAAAGGGCAGGACAGCAATGCAAAGACTAACGAAACAACAGGAGACAAGTGCAGGTAATTGGGTCACAAGAAGAGCAGGAGTAACACAGACAGTTTTCTGAGGTCCATTACACATCAGCTGTACTACACGTGAACCGCCTCCATGCCAGGCCGCATGCATGCAGTAATTCATGTAAAGTGTTGAGTGCATAAAAGTGTACATACTTTTCAAGGCAAAACAGTTCTATGTTTAGAATATATTTTTTTGTTGTTGTTGACCTTTTGTAATATTCAAATCTTTTGGGAGACCTAATTTCCATTATCTGTCAGCCATAGTGATCAAAATTGCTCAGCTTGAAATGCCCTGCTGGATGGGGAGTATTGATTCTCATGATGCTCCCAATGACTGATCATCCTCCATGTCCTGTTGTCAACTTTTGTACTTTCTTAAATACGAAAACTACTCATATAATTTTTTTTCTTCTTGTGTCTCTTCTCTGTCTTCTCAGACCCCCAGACGGTCGTGGCAGATGACCGCTTGTACTGAGCCAGGTTCTTCTGGAGGTTTCTTCCTGTTAAAGGGATTTTTTTTTCTCCATTGTTGCTACATGACTGTTCAGTATGAGGGATCAAAGAGGGACTGCTGTAGTTGGAATCTGCATGTTCCGGGCACAACCTTACATCAATGATTCAATGCAATCTGCTGCGAGTCCTTACATAGAAAACTTTTAGCTGATTGAAATGTTTCTATAATTGTACTGCCTTGAGATGACATTTGTTTTCAATTGGCGCTGTATAAATAAACTGAATTGAATTGAAACACAATAAAAAAAATATTTAAATGTGTCACTTTATGAGTAGTGAGTCTTGCCTTTACCTGTTTAAATTAAGCAAAAATTAAGGCAAAAAAACTTTATTAGAAGTTAAAATAGTAAGAAAATCATCTATGATTAACCAAAGTATTAGAAAGTTTTACACAGAATATTTGATTTAATTCATTAGGATTTTGTGGTAATGAGCACAGTTATTCATATAGAATAAAGGTTGAGACGCTGGAGTAGTTTATTGTAGATTGAGTCTGAATGGATGTGAAAGGACAGACGATTGTCTATATGTATCCCCAAGTATTTAAAAAGTTAACTTGTTCAACCTGCTCTTCCTGAAAAAATAATGGTTTAAAAAGCTGTAGTTGCTGCTCTATCTCTGCATACACAACAAAGCTCCTTTTTTTTTGACACATTCTCCAGGGATTTTTCATTAAAAGTTTCCAGTAGATCATTCACTGCTACTTGGTACTGATTTAAAGCTTCCATGCTGTCAATGTGGGCCACCAGAGCCATGTCATCAGTGTATTTAAAAAGACTCATTCCCTTCCTTATATTATATTATAATTTGATAATATTTGAAAAGTTTGAGTACTTTAAGGTCTTAGTTTCTTCGAAAGGCAGATTTTCGTGCCAGGGGAATGTTGTTCGCACACATTAGGCTTACAAGGTGAGATATGACGGAATACCAGTTTGACTCAATATGTCCCATCATGACCTCTATGAGAAACCCAATGTAAAGGCAAGAACTCCATCTAGTGGCTGCAATACATTTAGAGCCCTCAAATAAAACAGATACAGTCAAGCACAATATTATCACAGATCACTTTAATTCTACCAACATTTTTCTTCCATCTGGAAGTAAAGTTGTACTAGAGGAGAAAAGTAAAAACTATTGGCTGACAAAGCATCACCCAGACTAAATGAAAGTGCTTTGATCAGTGCTGAGTTCAAAATTTGCATTTTACAGAGATTTTTGGATGATTAGAAATTTGAAATGCTTCTTTACAGTCCTCAGCCAGAGTTGAGTGATGTTCTCCTTTCCTGTTTTAGTACCGTTAAGGAACTTTCAGACTGAATGCGGCCCCAGCTGAGCTCGAACTTGATTCATTTGAATTGTTGCAAAAAAAGGTTCTGCGCTGCTTTGGACTAAAGCTCCCACCTAAAACATGGAGGTGCATAGAGCTCCTTGGAGCAAGCCCTGTGCTCAGGTCAAAGTTGAAATTGTTGAATATTGATTCTCTGGCACTTCTATAAGTACTCGCACAGCTAAATGACATATCTATCAAACTCCTCCTGTCCATGTGGAAACATTGCCTCTTCACAACCTACCTGCTTCTTTTAGAGTCATAGGGTCTCATGTTCATTTTCTGTCAATATTTTTATCTTCCCTTCTATCCCACTATTCTAGGTTTAGTGCTATTGTTGGTATTAGCACTAGAAAACAGTGCAATTTTGCAGATATAATGCAGCCATTATCTGTTTTCTACCTCTTTCATTCTTTACTGTGGGTAAAGTAGAACACAGTTTAGTTCTATAGAATTGATTGCTGACTGGTGAAACAAAGAACACCATGTGGGATAAAATATTGGTTTGATTTTCACAACTGAATTCTCTTTTTGATTTTTAATTTAAGGAAGTGGGTAGTACCTCGTTGTATTCACTCAGTAACATTTACTTTCTATTTACTGCACTGTGCTTTTCACTTTCACTTGAGTATTATTATTATGAACTATCACTGCTCTTACTCAAGTAAAATTTCCAGATACTTACTGCAAGTAATTTCACTGAATCAGGCAAAAACGCTAAAGTGAGACATTTGTTTTGTACACCAGCTTTGTTGCTGTAACGTTATTTCCTATCTACTGAACCTGCCGAGCAATTTGGAGTAAGTATAGGATAAAAATCATAGATTGTCACTGAAGTTACAAGAATTTGCCCATGCCTTTATGTTTTGTCTGTCTTATGACTTGCCAAATATTAAATCAGATGTTGTGGAAGAATAAATGGACGACACAAGGGCTGCATTTGATCACCTTTTTAATTCAACTCCAAGTGCCAACGGTAAGACAGAACACGACACTTCAAACATCAATCGTCGTGCCGAACAATGCATCTATTTTCTGAATCCAAACATTCTCTTATATGGGTGTGAGTGGAGCCTCCTGGTGGTCCGCCACAATGTTAAAATTAGCTAACCAGCACTTGAGTAGCATTTTTACTTTCTCTTTATTGTATAATCCCAAATTCTAAACAAATGAAATCACTGAGTTTACATTTAAGCATCATTACATAGTTTACAACTTTAATACACTAATTACTGCAGACCAAAGTTGAAAACAAATACATGTTAAAAAAAAAAAATTATATATATATATATATATATATATATATATATATATATATATATATATATATATATATATATATAACTAAAATACTTCACTTTCTTTATTTTGCCATATAAGAAGAAATAATTAGGCCATCTCCAAACTTCAGTTTTTACATGTGAAATACATAAAAATAACAGTAAATTTTACATTTCTGCATATTGTTTCCAATTCAAGATTATAGAAACATAGCAACTCCGATGGTGAGAATGAGGTCATATGTTTTTTGCTTCGACAAGGACAATATCAATCTTCCTTCTCTTTATCTCTCTTGACATCTGACACCATACACAGGGTAAACAGAAGGTGGTGAACAAACAGTCCCTGGCAATGGAGCCCTGTGGATCAGAAGGCTTCATTTAGCGTTTAACGTTTTACTCGACCTGTGTTGTTTTTGGAGGTCATTATGATCTCTATATTAAATCAGATGAAAAACAGAATAACTTCAAAATGGACTTTCAAATGATGCTTAATTTCACTAGCCACTAAGTAGAATGAGGAAATTACTTCAGTGGAACCTGTCTGACAACATAAAGAAGTTTAAAAGTTCTCACAAAGCAACACATCACCGCCCGTTCTAAAGGAATGCAAAACTAAATAAGAGACAAAGAAATACTCCATCTTCTCTGTGTCATTTCAAAGGCACTGGGACACCAGTGAACCACAGTTAAAGACCTTATGCACAAATAGAGACAAAATAAAACAGTGGTGCAGCTTTTTCAGAAGTGGCTGGTCCAACAAACACACTCCAAGAGTTCAAACAAGAACCCAGAGCCAAGCCTAAAGCACTGCAGGCTGCTTTGCCACTTCAGAACCTGGAATATAATTGAAGTTATGAACTCTTTATCAAAGGATATTCAACGAGAATATTTCACCATCAGTTAATAAGCACTTGGGTCAAGCAGCAGAGCGAGGATTCAATGCTCACCCACAAGCCCAAATCTGAATGGCTTTTTAAAAATTCTTAAATAAGGATTTGAAGTGGCCTTGTCAAAATCAGACACAAACTCAGATTAAGAGGATGTGGCATGACTCTAAAACATAAAGTAAATGTTAGACAACTGTTCCCTGTAGTGGAATTAATATTATGTTTGCAAGATGTTTGAGTCAGAATTCCTCAATAGATTCTTTCATAGCTTGATGCCAACTGTTGAATGATTCAATCAGTCATGGGTTTTTTTTTTAGCAGCATGTTTATGTTCCTTCTGTCTGTGTTTCTTTTCTGTCTAGTTACTGTGAATTAAGGCCACAGGAGCCGCAAAAAAAATATATTATAGATTAGATGTGGCGGAAAATGTTTAATCTTAAGAAATACAATATTGTACATGGAGGCTTTTAAGGGCATTGTCTCGTCACAACGAAAAACATTCTTTTTAAGAAGACATCAAACTCATTAAATGTTGCATTAAAACTAAATGTGTTCTGGTTTAAATAAGGAACGTCTAAACAGTGAAATTGCAACACCTCTCGTGTTGTTTAACATAAATACAAGCAGCAGCTTCTTAACTTTAAGAAACAAGATAGGTCCTTTTTACATTATTTTTCAGAAATATGTGTGTAACATCAAGTTGTTACTTATTTCTGAAAGATACTGTATTAAAAAATCTGTTCTATTACATATATATTTCTGTAAATTATTGTATAAAGGAGATCTCTATGTTGAAAATGTTAAGAATATTCCAATTTTCTGAGATATTGAATTTGGGACCGGATTGTCAGTTACAATCATAACAATTAAAAGAGAAAACATTTGAAATATATCAGTCTGTGTGTGATCAATTAATCTAATATAGAAGTTTCTCTTTTTTTAATGGAATTACTTAAATAAATCCTCTTTTTCATGATATTATAATTTTACATCCAACACCTGTTCAAAAAGAAAGAGAAGATCATGTTACCTTATGTAGTTTAGGTAGAAAAAGGTCTCGGTCACATCTGAGTAAAATAATAATCTATTTCTATTAATGTCAGAGGATCTTTTTAAATTCATATTTTATTATCAAGGACCCATTGGAATACAACCATGGACCAATAGGGGTCCATGGAAACCAGGTGTTTGTGGAGAAACACTGGTCTAGAAGAGACAAGGGCGAAAACAAGAATCAGAGAGCTCCTTTATGCCGTTTTAACAGAGCACAATCTGTCAGATGAATACATTTTCATTGCTAGTAAAAATTAGAAACTTTATATTTATAAAAAGATGGAAAACGTTCTCCTTTAACAAGTTTTATTTCTCATTAAAATGTTTTTCATACATCGTTAAAAGGTTTCTTGATAAAACCAGATACTGCTCCTGAATCTATTTGGCGGTTAAAAAGCTAATTATACTTGTACACGTATATGTGGTTTTATTAATGATACACAATACATCTACTTCAAAATGTTTTCCAAACTAATGAAGGAAAGCGTTCATTTTTTCATGTCTGTAAAATCCACTTGATGTCCTACCTCGATATTGTAGCGCTGTCTCATGGTGGACCTCATGGATAGGGTGACAGGTGAGATGACAAATCGAAGCCATTCTAGCAGAGGGAGACAGAGACACTCGCCAAATTCTCTAGAGGTCTTACAGGCAAAGCAGGGGAGGCACCAAAATGCCAGACAGCCTGGGGGGGACAATACATGATTAATAATTAGAAAGCTGAACATCTTGGAAGCCGCCTCATGTCCACACTCGCATCTGCGTCAACTCTCATGTATTTCTTGAACAATCGAAACACTTCTGCTGTGAGTCATGTCTCTTCTCTTAAGTAATCACCTTGAAGTTTTTGGGTTTTTTTATTGACCGAGCTTCAGCTCAGGGTAAAGCATGTTTCTATAGGTGCCAGCACAAAATCTTACATGATGGGAGATCCTGACAGCAGTCACAGATGCCAGACCCCCACTCCTGAAGGTTAGCCATCTCCATCACTGGCCCAGGCTGGTGGATCACCATTTTATTTTCCATGATGAAGTCTAAAGGATGGAACAGGATATAAAACAGAAAATAAAACCTCCAGTTTTAGCCTAAAACAAAACCATCCATTAAGGTCGACCAAACTTTTGATCAAGATGTCCTGCTTAGCTATATAGTATAATGTAAAATTGTTTTGTAGTAGATAACAACAAGATAACTGAAACAGAAACAGCGAAATTACGTAATTCATTCATCTTTTTTCTTCACAGATATTTAAGAAGGAATACATCTTTACTCTGTATAGCTCACTTATAATTTAGGCAAACGACAAAAAAACGTTTGAGTCGGGCTGCTACAAGGTTTGAGTCTCACCTTTGTGGTTGACGGCAGAGCTTTGAGTCCTGATGCAGTTGATACTGGAACTGATATCAGGTACTTTGAGTTAGACCAAAAATACAAGTCATCACATCAGATGCTAAACTGGATATTCTGGTTCTTCCTGCATTTTCTTTAACCCCCGCAAAGGAAAAAAAAAAACAATAAGCCACTATTTAGCATAAGAAGTGGCACAATCAAAAGAAGGGTTGGGCAGCTCAACCTCTTTGCACGTCATACCTGAGGTGGAAAACAATATTACAACTCTGAAATTTTACTGAAACACAATTGTTCAGGTTAGTAGGTTAAAAGGATTGTTTTTTTTCCTAATGTATGGTTGGATGATAAATAAGATGGGATGTAAAACAGAGGTAGGCAGAGTCCTGAAAAACTACAATGTATTAAAACTATTTCAAAAAGTAAATTTCTTCCCAAACAGGAACTAGGGTAAATGTAACTAAATAATGTACCTAGTTACTACCCAAATTTGGCTGTAAATGAATTTCAAACAGTCTGCTAAAACCTTTTAATTTGATGAAAATGTCTCCAATATGAATTGGATTTCTGTTCATACATACATCTTGCCATCTGTGCTTCATTTTGTTGACCAGTAGTCACAAGAGTACAGTATAGTACATATCTGAAGTACCTTAGTTTGTCATTTGGCCCGTCACATTAACAAAGTTTGTTAGACGATAAACTATCCCAGAAATTATTGCGATGAACAATAATATTGTAGTTTTGAGGTCATTTTTAGTTAATCTAATATCGATGCATCTACACACTCTGAATAATGAATACACTTTAATTTCTAAAGATTTACCAGTACAATTGGAAGTCAATTTTAGGATCAAATATAAATCAACAAAGTAACCACAAAAATGTTTTAAAAAAAATTACTCAGAGGAATATTAATACATTATTTCAGACAAGAAAAACAGAATAACTGCCATTTATGAGTTTAGTTAACAAAAAAATGCAAACTATTAACAAAACAAAAGAAAAACCACAGTTTGACTTAAAAAAAAGACATTTTACTACAAACTATGGACCATATAAAGCTTTTACATCCAGTCTCCTTGGTAGAAAGAAGGAGACGTGAGGTTAACAAACAAGAGCTCCAATGGAAATTATTATGGTTATAAAAATTATTGAGCTCAATTATTTTATCATGCGATTAAGTGATTTATTGTTTATTGTGGCAGGCCAATTGAAACCTTTCGAGTACTTATATACTCATATGCTGGTGCATTAAGGAGGTGTGGCATTCTGAAGCACCAGCCAGGTACACAAAAGCTTCTCTGCTTCATTACATTTCATCTATCACTCTATTAATACATCCATCCATCGACACTTGCAGGGATGCAGGAAGGATGGGCACAAAAAGCAAGATTTTAAAATGGCTTACAACAACATAACTTGGGCTCTGTCCAGATTCAGAGGTTGGATCTTTCTAAGGTCGACTTTTAAGGACAGATAAGTCACACTGCCATCACGAGGACTGTCCAAATTCAAAGACTTCTTAAAATGCAACCCAGAAATCTGTCCTTCCTTTCCCCAGATTCTGAGGACAGGTATTGTGTATCATTCACTGCTCTTCATATCCCAAGATGCATTGTGGGTCAATGGGAGAATTTCCTTCATGTAAATGTAAAATGTAAGTATATTAAAATCTAGTGGTTCAAAAATAAAAAAATTAAAGCGGTTGTGTTGTTTGCCGTTTGTTGTTGGCATAGACATGTTTTTTATAAACGAGCTTGTATGGTGGAACATTAATTCTCTATGTGTGCCCCACTTTTATATAACTTATTTCGGTTTTCATAAATGAAGTAAAAAGACAGCTCCTTTTAGGAGGAGTTATAACCTCTTTACTGGGGCAAAATCACCACGGTGGCATGTAAATGGAAGAATAAATCAAGTTATACACGTTATGCTTAGAGGAGTCTTATTAAGCCCCAAACACCACAGAACCTGTCATCTATCATGGGATCTCTTGTGTTCTGTTATACAATCTTTAGCTTTGTATTCACAAATTAAGATGGTTGTCATGTTCAAGCTCTTCTCTAATTTTCTATCTAGTTTATGAGGATTATTCTGTAGAAGATAGGTCTGAAGGGGATGTCATCCCTTGCCGGCCAAAAACAAATGAGATACATTTTAAAAAGCACTGTACGTACATATGCAGCAGTGCAATGAATACATATAATGTATGATCATGTTAATAAAAATGTATGTATTGAAGGTTTTTGTTTTGCTCTTTTTTTAAACTGTGCTTTTTGATTTTCTGTTTAGGCTATTAAACATCAAAGACAGGCTGAGGAGGAGAGGAGAGGAGGGATCAGACGAATGGACTTTATTTATTTTTGTCAACTTATGTTTTTGTCATATTTACTATTTAATTGTTAGTTGTTATGAACACATTTATTAAAACAAATGATAAAGATTTTTAAGTCATTTTATTAACAGCTATGTTACTGTTTTTAAAGATCTGAACATAAACATTACATTGAATAATTTAAGATATATACTGACATTAGCATAAGTGAGAATATAAGAACATCATGCTGATTGGTCTGCAGAGAGGGCTTAGAGTAGGTTCTTTGCATTGCCCACTGCAACGTTCATCATCAAGGGTTTGCTAGAGTTCAAAAAAGTCAACCAAAAAAAAGGGAAAGTCCTAGGTCCATTTTTCCAGCTTGTGTATAGTGTCGTCATGGTTGCTAGTCAACATGACATCCACCGAGGTAGGGGTGAGAATTAATCTGAAGACTAGAACCGTCCAAATGCAAAACCATTAACATCCGGTCGAAGAAAGACCCGACCTGCTTAGACAAGTGAGGAAGGGTCCTTAGAAGGAATCTGGACATACCCTTAATGTATCATCTTGAATAGCAACAACCAATATCCATGAGGA
Source organism: Apricaphanius iberus (assembly GCA_028564705.1). Lineage (NCBI taxonomy): Eukaryota > Metazoa > Chordata > Actinopteri > Cyprinodontiformes > Aphaniidae > Apricaphanius > Apricaphanius iberus. The sequence goes on along the minus strand of JAPXFQ010002679.1, from coordinate 26,679 downwards.
GAATTATAGATAGTATCACAACATAGTGTGTCAACGACATCAATAGGGGACCATGCAAAGCCAAAGTACTACTCTGTTTAGTATCTGAAGGGGTGCAATATTTTTCATGAGACGCTGCTTTTGGGATGTGTTGATCAAACACAAACATTAAAAAGACCATAGTGTAGCTAGTAACTGATTAATAAAGTTTTATAAAATACATTATGGAATAATTCATCTTGAGGCTGTGTCTAACTAAATAAACCCATATCTGACTGGTTAACTTCCACAGCAACTCAGGTGGAGCTTTAAAGGGATATACTACCCCTGAGTATAAATGATATGTTGCCGTATATATATGCCGCATATATATATAAGCCGTATATATATATATATATAAAAATCTTAAAGAATCTTTAAGATAACTCATCTCAGAGAATCTTTAACATTATGATGTTGACTAAACTAATCATTAATAATCATATAATTATTTAATAATTATTAAACATGATAGACATTTCAATGGAAACATTTTCTAATATAAATTTGGATAATGTAATGCTCAACTCTGTGGGTAAATAGTATGCTGAAAATCATAGTATTTTTTTTTTTATATTGAGGTGATACTCTGGAAGAGCTCAGGCTATTTCCATTCTTAAGGGTTTACTGACTGACTGGCCAACACAAAATGTATTTATCCATGAGCAAGGTTCTGTAGCTTTCAGCATGCTAAAAAAAAGAATCCATGATTAAAAACACAAGACAAGCAATAATTTATTTCTGCTGTTAAAGTCCTTATCTTATAAACATTAAATTGACCAATTATGCCATCAGTTTTGTATTCAAGTTGTCTCCGTTTCCCTCTGAATCCATGAGAACAGTAAGCTTCTATGACACACTGACGATCTCAAATGTTTTGCATTATCAAAGATAAAGACATATCTAAATCATACATTGTGCTGTTGTCGGCGATCCTGCCCCACCTCTTTTCATGGCAGGATGAACCAGTTTACCATGGGACCCCTTAAGCCTATAAACCCAAGCACAACAATTTGAAGGTCCACGACTTGCAATGGAATTTTGATTGCTTCTTTAATTGCAAAGCTAAGCCGGGATACAGCCAAAGTTGAAAAAGAGTAGATTACATTAAACATATCAGATCAAATTGATCTCTCCCTAAAACTGTGGCTGAAAAGACTCGAGGCTCTTGCACAATCTCTGTCCGATGTTGACTCAAAGCTCTGCACGGGAACAACCAGTAAGTTGCTCCATAGATCGTTCTGACAGTATATACCTTCTAGGCGTAACATACTTTGTGTACGTGACTGTTTGCTACTTTTACCGGAATCTTAACTAATTCCTAGTCCTAATATGGAATAGATCCTGTGTCTCTTCATAAACAGCTCTGACCCTTGACTATGTCACTGCTGTCTGACCTGACCTGTCCTGTCCTGACCAGACCCACTTCCCCATTCTAAACCATGTAGAACCTCGTTTGCCGCTCTGCAACCCTTGACCTGTTCCGCATACCCTTGCATCACACTTCAGAATCAGAATCAGAATCGGTTTTATTGCCATTGTTTGAGAACAAGTTCACAAACTAGGAATTTTTTCCGGTACAGTTGTGCACATAAAACATTTAACATAAGTAAAAATAAAAAATTACCGGAATCTTAACTAATTCCTAGTCCTAATATGGAATAGATCCTGTGTCTCTTCATAAACAGCTCTGACCCTTGACTATGTCACTGCTGTCTGACCTGACCTGTCCTGTCCTGACCAGACCCACTTCCCCATTCTAAACCATGTAGAACCTCGTTTGCCGCTCTGCAACCCTTGACCTGTTCCGCATACCCTTGCATCACACTTCAGAATCAGAATCAGAATCGGTTTTATTGCCATTGTTTGAGAACAAGTTCACAAACTAGGAATTTTTTCCGGTACAGTTGTGCACATAAAACATTTAACATAAGTAAAAATAAAAAAAAATAAAAAAAAAATAAAATAAAAAGAATGAGCCATAAGGCTAAAGTCTTTATAAATATTATAATCTGTATGTAATATAAAAGAACTATGAAGAGATAAACATCCTTTTAACATAAGAACAGCAGCAGGGTTCCATTCACAGATGTGCAGGTGAATGACAGCAGCAGATCTAAGTGTGATCAGACCACACAGTGCAGTAAAATAAAGTTACGTAGTGCAGATGGTTCTATCCTACATGGGTCTTTAACTGAACTATCGGGTCTTGTTATTGTTCATGAGTCTGATGGCGGAGGGGAAGAAACTGTTCAGGTGGCGGGAGGTGTGGGTCTGGATGGACCGTAGCCTCCTGCCTGAGGGGAGGAGGGAGAATAGTCGGTGTCCAGGGTGAGAAGAGTCAGCTGTGATCCGACCCACACGCCTCCGGGTCCTGGAAGTGAACAGGTCCCGGAGGGATGGGAGCCTGCAGCCAATCACCTTCTCAGCAGCACGCACGATGCGCTGCAGTCGGTGTCTGTTCTGACCACTTGAACTGGTCTGCAATTCCAAGATGTCGCTGTTGTCCTCCCGTTGCTAAGCACATGTTTCCTAGCATAAGATGAACTTCCTGCATGTTCCAGGTTAAAACTTATCCTGTTTTCACCTTCCTTTCCATTGCTATCTCTCTGTCTCAGTCAACTTCTTCTTTTTGATGAGCATCACAGTTTCACAATTTTCTTTCCCTATCTTAGGTGTGTATCATATCTAAAAACATGTTCAAAAGAATTATCATCTAAATCACAATAGCTCACACCAAACATCACATTGTTTCATGGTTATAACTGTAATTGTTCACATTATTAATTAGGTATCTTCAATGAAAAGTACATATAAACTGTTATGCTGCTGCAAAGATTACCAAGTCTACCTGCTTGTCCTCCACTTCTGCTTTTTCCTTCTACACTCAGTCTGGCACCTTAGTACTTCCCTCTTTTCTCTCAGCATCGGACAATTCATTCTTTTGCAAAGATTATTACAAATTTTTCTGTTAAGAAAAATATATAAAAATCCTAATTGAACTAAACAATTTCATTGATTTAAACTAAAATCAAAATCCTTATAATATTACAATCTTTCTAAGGACTGCAATTTCAGTGTTATAGCCTAAACAATTTAGATCATTGCAATTATCTTGTGACTATAACTTCTTGTGATTAGATAAAAAAAGAAATAATTAAATCAGTGTCTGCATAAGGCAAAATGCATAAGTATTATCTCTTTGCTGGTATTGAAATCTTATCAGGCTTTTAGTTTTAGCTATTTCTTTCCGTGATCAATGTAAAGTTTGAATTTGAAAAGCCTAATCAGGGGCTTGTCTACAATTTAACCTTAAAATATAGAACTTATTGAAAAAAAAAACTGTTTCTAAATGAGTTTTATGACTTAGCCAAGCTCAAATAAATTTAGATAAAAACAGATATGCAGCCCTTACTCTTTCAAATGTTACTCCTCCTTCCTTGATTAGTCCAATTTCCAGTATGGGATAATGAGGTGATCTCAGGTTATTTTGACAATTGATATAATTGGTTTAACCAAAACACATACCAGGGGCTGGGTATCGATTCAAATTTCAAGAATCTATTCGATTCCGATTCTCAAGAGTTAGAATCAATTTTCAGGATCCAATTCGATTAGATAATTCAATCCAACTCAATGACATCCACTTTGATATTGATATGGGTCGGTGGTATTAAAAATGTTTTTTTGAGCTGTTGACTATCTTAACTATACCTCTGTAATTCGAGGATCACCGGGGGAAACTGTATTAACCCTTTCAGCCACAAGATATAAAATGGCATGTTGACTTTTCCTTCATATTTTAGCTGTCAAAAGAGGCAAACTATTCTAAAAAAATAAAATAAATTTTTTTTAACCTGTGATTCGATTTCTATCGGAATCTATTCAGAATCAACACAGCACAAACATACGCCAGAAGCCTCGAACAGCCCAAAGTTTAAGGACACAACCAAACATCAACAGCTGACAGCTTCATTGGTTGGATTGCACAGTAATATTTATCAATATTTTTAAAAAAAGAGATGTAAAAAAAAAACGCTTCTGGGTGAGTTCACCTTTCTCACATCTCTGTTACTGTCCTGTAAACAGCTTACTAGATACTTCTGCTGAGACCAGGGACACAGGATTCTGTAAACACAATAAAACATATGTCCAAAACACTTCACAGGAATTAAATTATTTTTCTGATTTTTATGATGAAGAACAGATCTTAGAGCTGATGAAATTACTCTTATTGTTCTAGCAGCTCCAGGAAGTGAAGTACAGGTCCTGGGGTATAGAGATAGGGTTGGTAATGTTGCACTGAAAAGATCAGCTGAGATCCCAAAACAGTTTCTCGCTCCATTAAAGTTTAAAATTCCAGACTTGACGATAAGTCCTTGAAAAAGATAAGAGGTGCATTTATAAGTCCTTAGCGATCTTGATGTGTGCGGGCCACAAATAGTACAGGAGCCATTTCTCTCTCTTAGCTGAGCAACAGGTGAGTCTTTGGTCCACCAGATATATGCTCCTATTTGATTGACCCACACATCAGAGTCATAAACAAAACATTTCAAACATTAGAAAATAATCATCTAACAAAAATCTGTATTTAATTTATGGCTCCTAAACTTATAACTGATGCATTGTGATGTGGACATAAATAAATCTACATTGCTTCAGAAGCCATCCATAATAAATTACAATTACATAAACAAGAATTTGTTCTCCAACTGAGACATTGCTTCTGTCCTTATATGACATGGGCATCAAAGCAGACCATGTATATCAATTGGTGTTCTTGTTGTTCTCAAAACAACTTTAAACTTTCCAAATGTTAGCTAATGATTGGGATTTATAGATTTTCAGAAGGTTTCCAGTATTACAGATTTTGTCAGCATCTGCAGAGAATGTTTTTGACTGCACCCTGAGGTGTCACTGACTTTTGAATGAGGAAAGTTTTATGTTCTTCCACTCTGTCAATTACAAACTGTTTGAAATGTTTTGCACTTTTGCATAGTCCAAAAGACTGTTGTCTTCTGAATGGGAACTGATAGCATACAAATTTACACTTAGGGGTGGAATATGGGATCAAAACAGCTCAGAGGGGAAAACTCTACGTTTCTATCGTAGTGTTAGCTATTCTGAGATATTTGACTTTTTAGGTCAATAGATAAAATAAATGGGATATCTTCAGCACATAACAATGAAGTAAAATATTAATAGAACAACAAAATGTTATGTATAAAAATAATGCATATTTATTTGGAGTTTTATTAGAGTTTTCAGGTGTATAATTATCAATTTTGGAATGTTTTGAATTATCGAATTGTGACACATCTGGCTTTCCATTGTAGAACAGCAAAGTCCTCAGAATTAATTAAATATATAAAACTGTGTGAAATATGTCTACATGAATAAACAAATATATATAATCTGGCTGTGAAATTGTGAAAAAAGGAATCTGTGGTCCCAACCTCTGACCGTTAATGTCAGATGAACTCATTCAACCAGAAAATATCCTCTATGTCATTGGGAAAAACCACCAAGAAATAAAAGCTAACTTTGTAAAAAAAAGATGTTTTGAATTAAAACTAAAGAAATATATATTACATATATATATTACATATATATATATATATATATATATATATATATATATATATATATATTCTTGGTCATAATTAGATTGATAAATTTTGAAAGTTTTTTTTCTTCTTCAAAAAAAACAGTTGGGGAATCATGAAGAAAAGGGGCAGGCCCCCTCCGACCCCACCTCTGCACGTGACTGCTCCAGTTGTCATTCGTAGAGATACAGGGCACAGCATGGACAGGTTGCCCATCCATCACACATCCTCACACATACTCATACCCTAGGACAGTTTTTCAAGACCACTTAAAATGTTTTAGAACAGTGGGCAGACCAGAGTACCTGGAGATAACCCACAGGTGCACTGGGAGAACATGTAAATTCAATGCAGAAAGATCTCTGGGATTCGAACCTTACAGCCTGATTGCCGTCATATCATTGTCAAATGTTCCCATTCAGTATACTTAAAGGCACAGTATGTAATTTTTGGCCAGTAGGGGGCAGTGCATACCTAAATTATCATTAGCATGCGGTATCTGTGTCTTCGAGTAAGAAACTCAACAACGGAGGTCCATTTAGTGCTGTTTTGTAAACGCTCAATTCCCTGAGAATTATCTATTTGCAGCAGCATGACGAGCACATCAGTCTCTCTTTCATCGCTTGGAAGTAGCGAAGAGGTAAAAATGTATTTATGGCTAAACTTTTTTGCATTTTGAGGGGAAATCAATGTTTTAATAGCGGGCGTGTTCCGTGCGCTTTGTCCGTCCGGGCTTTTGTAGAAGAAAAGACGTAATCTAATATGGCTTTCCCCTGAAAAGAGGACCCGTGCCTATGTATTTTAGAACTGATTTTTAAAGTCATATTTTACAATATGGCCAATATTTTGCAATGAATGTGGTTTTCATAATTATTATTACATAATATTTTAATGGCTATTTTCAAATATGTACTGCAAAAACTACACACTGTCACTTTAAACACTTGTGCCAAACTTTAAGAAAATTGGGCAAATAAAGTTGGATTGAAACATTCCTGAAAGATGTTAAACAAGTAGAAGTCAAACGAATAATGTACAAACAGATTTTTTACAGTATAAAAGACGGGAGGGGTGCAGGTCTCCCGCATGATCGAACTCTACTTCCTAGCATCCCATTTACAGTTTGGATATAAGAAAGCCAATAAGTGAGAGATTGATGTTGAAAGACTTTCATAGTGACTCATAAACTCCAGCTGATAGAGTTAAACTAATGATCCATTTCACTACGGGAGATCTGAACCAAGTTTGATCAGTCTCTTATTTATTGGTCGCCTCTTATGAACTTTTTAATCACAAAAATGATCTTTGAGATTTAAGACATTGGATAATTCATCAACATTAACTTAAGGAGTTGTTTGAGCATGTGCAAACTTCAGAAGTACAAATAGTAATGCAACCAGAAAGGCAGACTGTTACCATGTCTTTTAGGATGACAAAAAATATAATAATACATAATGACTTCACTATGAAAGCAGACTAGCTTGCAAGAGGGGAGAAATGATTCACCCAAAGCTATTATCTAGTCTTTCAGTTGAAGTGGAGTTGGAGCTTTTTTTTTAGTACTAACAACAGACCTCCGGCAAAGAAAAGGAAAAACAAAAAGTCCCATCTTTTCAGTCTGAAAGGTACAATGGAGGGATTGGCTTTGTGGATATGCTCCATTGAACAAGCTTTTGCTTTTCATTGTTTGCTGTTTTTTTACGGGACCTCAGACTACAGATTAAAGGTTGTCTCATTTTTCTGCCTTTAAAATGTTCTCAGAACAAAATTTAGTGAGGAAAGCTTTCATCTCTCGATCTCTTCTCAATAGAGGGAAAGACTCGATAATCTGAGGGCCAACAGGGAGGAGCATTAGAATGACATCATCAGTATATTTATAAAAGAGACAAGGACCTAATTTTTCAGTAGAAGCAACTGTTTTTATATCACAATATCTTTTGCTCTGCATGTTTTATTTTATTTAATTCTTAGTTTAGTTTTTAACTGATTATTATTTATTATTTATCTTCATTACACTTTTATCTGATCATATCTTATCATTCTCTTATATTTTATAATTTGGGATGCTATCTGTCTTAACGTTTTATCAGTGTTTTAATACTTAATCTCATTTTCTACTGTTTATTTAAATTTTTTTAATTCTTATTTTAATAATCCTTCCAATGTTTGCTCTGAGGGAGCCCTCTGCATCGGGGGCAGTGGTCTGCGGTGGATGCCTGGGTGCTCCCCAGGCAGTGCCTAGGTGGAGGTGGGGGTACCATACCTCCCTCCTCTGGGCGCCCTGGGTCAGTGCCTTGGCTGCTGCTGTTGATATGCTGCTGCTGATGGCGTTTCCTGGCTCATCTATACTCAGCCCCTTGTTGTGTGCGTGTGTGTGTGTGGGAGATGGGTTGGATTTATTGGGGACGGGGGCTGTAGTTGTGATGGTGATTGTATTTTGGGTTTGGGAATGGTGGAGTCATTTTAACCTGTAAAGCCCTTGGAGAAGATTTCGTAGTTGGAAAAGCGCTTTGTAAATAAAGTTTAATTGTTTGATTACAAAAAGGCAGTTTGTTATATGTCAATTATCAGGCTTGTTTCAATTTTCATTTTGATATTTTAAGGTATAAGTATTTCTGTCATTGTTCTGCAACTTTAAATTATCCCTTGTGTCTGATCCTTCCTTGTTACCTCTGTTTATGCTGGTATTTTCTAGGTTATTTTTATTTTACTTCCCTGTGTCTCTCCTTTTTGTTTTCACCTTTTCTCAGCCTAAAAGTTGTCACACTCCCTCCTCAGTATTTAAGTTCATTTTCAGTAACAAATTGCTGGATCATCAGTTTATTTTCCATGTTATTATTTAGCATGGATTTCTTTTGTTCCAGCGTAAGTTACCCTTGTTAAGTTCCTTAATTTAAAACATTTTATTATTTCAAAAACAAGCATTTGGGCCCTCCTTCACAAACCAAAACACCTCTTAATTCAAACTCCACGTTCATTGTTTTTCAGTTGGATTCTATGAAAATCCCACTTATTTACCTTTTTTACCATTCTACTATGCAAAACGTCTTCCAGATCTCTCGGATTGTAAAGAGATATATTTTCCACAGCTCTCTTTGCTTTATGTCTAAGATCTTCAATTGAACATATGAAAAGGCTCTCGCAGGGCCATTCCAAAGCTTTAATTTTACTCTCATCTTTGATAAAAGTAGTTATATTGGACTTGAATCCCAAGAGACTTTAATCTGGCTTCATAAAAACCCCAGTTCCATCTGAGGAAAACTCACCCCAGAACATGATGCTTCCATCACCATGCGTCAGTTCAGATATGGTGCTCTTTTGGTGATGCTGTTTTAACCAACAACATTCAGAAACTTCAGGAAAATTGTATCGGACTTTCATCTGATGGGGCTAATCTGCCCGGTCCTCTCAGCTATTGTGTGACCATGCAAAATTGGCCCGCTAAGAGGTTCACATATTTCAACCCTTTCGGCAGTGAGTGGCACCACTGCTTAATGCCACGGAATAACAAGACAATGGTGATGGAAGAAGCAGGGACGGTTGTTGTTAGGTACAAAAATAGTGGTTGACCTAGAAAGAATCACACACAGGGGTCGGAGAGAAATTGCAATCAATTGAGCTCTGCAGAGGGAGATAAAATCAGTTCTATAGAGGGAGACCAGGAGAACACCGTAAGGAATGAGCCACCATGTCTGTCTGTTCTCCTCCTCCCAGCCTCACAGCTCTCAATCTCCTGGTCACCTAGCCTCAAAAGGGGCATCCCCTTTGCAGTCTCTCTTTATTTAGTCACTGTTCATTAACATATTAAAAGAACAGGATGTCATGCAAAGGAGCCTGTGAATATTCTAATTCATCCAGGTCATGGTTATGTCAAGGAAATTTCAATCGAACGCAACTGGACTTGGTAATTTGTCTTGGAAGACGTTTCACCTTTTATCCAAGAGGCTTCATCAGTTCATGCTCACCACTGACCAGGCTGGGACTGGTCCAACTAACTGGTGTGGAGACTCAGCTATTTAACCTCTTGGAGGGCTTTTACAAGACTGATTATGTCATCGGATCCTTATGCTCCACGTCTTAACGACGGTCGTTGGCGTGTCGCCTATTGGTGGAGGTTAGGTTTCGGCTTCATTAATGCCCTATTGTGTTATAACGACAGTCGCTGGAGTCACAGTTGTTTTTCTCGACATTGCTGTCCTCAAAGGAGTGGACAGCATTGTCCAGATATTAGACAGAGAGGACAGATGGTTTGAAAGAGGAGTAAAAGAAGCCATTTATGTAAAAGTAGAGAAACCATTGCTTAAACAGAGGAGGAGACCTGAGACATCACCTATCTCCAATTTACAACATTGCCCTTTCATCCCTACCCAGGAGACTCAACAATTTAACCTCTAATAAGAAAAACAACTTTGACTCCAGCGACTGTCGTTATAATACAATAGGGCACTAATGAAGCCCCCTCAGATGGGCAATGACTGCAATATAGCAGCTAAAACAAACCCAGAACATTTACAGAGAAAATCACATGTAACAGGGACACTGAAACTTTTACACATTAAAAAAAATAAATTAATCCAATGTTGTAATACATTTTTATTTTTATTTCTGGAAATTCGAAATATTTGCTGAAATATACATTTACAATTTCTGTACATAAATTATTTTCAGACATAGAATGTTAAAATTCTCCTGAATAAAAACCTATGAATTATGTACACATTTTCTGACACATTTATTGAAAAAAAGCATCAGGTGGCCTTAAATAATTACAGTTCTAGGAGGGTTAAATTAACTGTAGCGATGCATAGAATACAACAGCCTCTCTCATCTGACGTCCTCCTTGAGCTGCTACTTAGTGCATGGTTCTGATTGACTTATAGACGGAACAGAAAGCGGTCCTATCAACTGCACTGTCTCTTTGCATGTTGTTGTGACTTTTTACAGGATATCAAAGCAGTAGTGTGGACAAAACAGACAGCAGGCCGTGCTACGCTGCTATGTGCTGTTTCTAGTTGAACACTGCTACTTTTTACAAGGACTCTTGAAAAGAGCTATATCAATGCAATCCATTATTAAAAGTCTTGTTTTCATTTTCAGCTTTATTTAAATTTTTTGAATGGAACTGCTCAGATTTCCTTTTCGTGACTGATACATTAAGAGCCTTCTATCCTTTGTAACCTCTCTGCGAACTACAGCGTCATGCAGACATTCAGTCAGTGGTGTGACTCATTTACTGCCACTCCCTTACTGACTTCACATCTCAATGTCCTTCACTGGTAACAACCTCCTTCTCTGGATAATACAAATGTGGATTAACAGCATGCCAATGTGAAAAGACAACCACACTGACACTAAAAAAGCAACCTGGACCTTATTTGCAGCATACATTACATTCATTTACTCACCCAGACAAGTGTGGAGCCACTTGGAGTCCTTCAGGAGAAGTTGATATCCAGTAACGATCAGTGTATGTCCATATATTGGAAGGTGTGGGGGCACAGCAAGTGTTGCTTTGTTGTTTTGTTATCAATTGTTAGCGCTATTCCCCTTGGAATTTGAAGCACTCTGTTGTCTTCCGGGATATTTAAATATGTTTTTTCCAAACGATTCTAATTTAACAACAAAATGCAATATTAATTATGTTGCTGCCGTCCGCCGTGACAGTTGCAGTCTGAGCAGGGCTTTCACTCTGCGTTCTACAGCAGCAGATAGTTAGACAGAACTTGTTACTGCAAAATGATATTATATAGGATAATTCCATAGAGATCTAGATAAGGATAAGGATGATTCAGTCTCCTTTGGAGTTTTAACATATTTATTTCAATAGTACAGAACCAATGGTCTCTGATGTAATACCTTCATAACTCAGATGTGGTAATACAAAATGGCAAAATATTGTAAGCATATTTCTGAGACATAAAAACAAATTTTCCAATTTTTGTATATTTATATTTCATGTCTTTATTATGAGTTAAGTGGAACAAACATTGAATTCCTTGCTTGTGAGAACAAACATGGCAAATAAAGTTGATTCTAATCTAAACATACAGTGAACAGAAAGGTTGAGATGTATAAAAACTTTTATCTTATTTTGTAAATACGATAAACTAAAAACAGAATATTTTCATGCAAACATGCTATGTATACATGTAATAGTGAAAATTTGATATAGACTATTCTATTCTAACCCCTCCTTTCCACTGGAAGTGGAAGCGGGGCGTTATGAAAAACACTCGGCTTGCTAGCGAAAGCAACTGTGCGTACCTTCGTACCAGGACTGTTTTAGATGGGTATTACTCGCAAAAATGTTCCTCCCAGCTGGTCCCAGGAGATCACAGAATCACAGCAGAATTGCAATTGCATGATTTAAACAGTAAAATGCAAAGTAAACAATGTAATTCTATGTTTATAAGTAGCATACACTCAACAACCACTCCCAGAACTGCAGATATTTCTGTCCATGCCTTCTCCTTTTCATGTTGTTCTTATAAAAATTATCACTGCAACATATATACTGGGTGATTCTCCACTTCAAGTCTTAACTATTCCTCACCCATGATAAAAAACAGTTAATCAAATCCACAGACCAACTGACTTTAGCCCTGGTGTCACAGGTAGTGTTTGATTTTTTCCGTAGTCAAGCGATCCAAAATCTTCACCTTTCCACTATTTTGAAACTTCCGGGTATTTTACTTTGCTCCAACCCCCTGATTTCCTATTTGGCCGAACTAAACTGCTGAGCTTGATGCGTTTTAAAGGCATAATACGTAGAAAATAGAATTGCTGCGTGAATTTAAGAGAGGCGATGCAACACTGCGTTTCTTGGAAACGGCTTCGCACCTGGTGGAAACGGTCCCATAGAATTTAATGGGGGCTATCAGCCGTGTATTACACTTCACTGGCATTACTCCCCGCTTAGGCCGGGAACATACTTCCCTTTAAACACTGCGTAACGTCTCATGGTCACATGCATTAGCTTAAAGGCAGGGTATACGATTTTATTTAAAAAAAACAATTTTTTATCTGCAAAAAATGCTCTTCATATACCAGAGGCAACCTATAAGTTAGGAGTTCTTAAACTTCACCGAGTAATTTTCATTACTCAGGATAAGAGGCTTGTAAGCAAAGCTTCCGTGTTCCTGCACCTCCTCCTCTGTACGTCCCCTTCGTGTGCACCCAACGCTCGTTCTAGCCTGTAAATAGGAAGTGAGGTTGCGCTACCTTACCAACAGATAAATTGATTGCGCCAGCTGCAGTAGCCGACGTGTTTGTTTGGGTAAGCATTTAGTACAAATAAGCTTCCCAAAATGAATTGAAAACGCAAAGCTGTTGTGGAAATAGCAATGAGAAAGAAGAAAGCAGACGAAGAGCATGCCAAAAGCCAAATCTGGATGGAGCTGCTCCATTTACACGGTGGCGTCAACTCAAGGAAGCTAAGGGCTTGCTAACTGATGCGTTGGTCGCTGATTTTCTCCTGGACAGGTAAGATCACGTTATATTTTGTGACTTTGGTTGAAATGGCTTGTGTCCTGCGAGTTGTTGACTGTGGCGGAGACCCAACAAGACCATGCTGGCTGCACATGCCTGTGTTATTGAGGCGTGGCTTAGAGGGGAGAGCATAAAGCAAGGGGTGGGACTTTTTATTTTGCAATAACGTCCTCTTGAGGAGCCCTACACACAATCATATACCCTGCCTTTAATTAAAAGCAAGTATATTCCCAGCCTTGCACATCTGGTGGAAAGGAGGGGTTATTCTTTAAGTTTTAATTACATCTGCTGTTGGTTACGAAAAGAAAACCAAAGAGGATGAGTACTGAAGAGACTGGCTGAGAAGAAGGCATGGAGACAACTAAGGAAATCTGATGACAGAAAACAGCAATACATTATTAAAAACACACAAGAATGCAAACATAGAAGAGATCTATATCAAAAATTGAAGCTTTACATTTTTCATATTTTTCATTCCCTTCTTTAGTGTTTTAGCAAAGACTCATTGCGATCTAAGAGAGTAAATAATTTTGCAGAAAATAAGAGTTAAAGTTCTTACACAAAGAGTTCCTTATCTGATTCATTAATGCTTTGAAAAAGCTATATCCCAAGAAAAACTGGTACAATTATCAGGTAAGTTATCATGTAGCTAACCACAATGTTAATTGTATAATTTTCTCCAAATTGATAGGCCACTATAAACAATGTTTAATTAAAGACTATGGCTTGGTTTGTATCTGGATAATGTTCTCCATGCTGGTTTAGAAAACTATAAAGTTCTCTGCAGCATCCCAGGTACCAGAACATGTACCAGCCCAGATGTTGACTGTGAGTTCATGTGGAGAATGACAACTTGATGGGTTTGCCTTCCCTTATCCTCATCTCCCTTGCTATCTGACACCAGGTGCAGATGGTGCAAAAGCTGGACCACACACAGTCCATAGGAATGGTTCCCTGCCGGTCAGAGTGGTTTTCATTTCATGAAATACAATAACGATAAACTGGAGAAGAAAAAAACATTTTCATTTTAAACGGACAACTTACCACGATGCCATAGCGATGTCGCACGGAGACTCTCATGGCCAAGGTGATTGGTGGGACGCAGCAACCAAATATATCCAGCAGGGGGAGACACAGATGCTCGCCAAAGTCTCTGGAGGTCATACATGCAAAGCAGGGGCAGCACCAGTATGCAAAACAGCCTTCAGGGGTGAAGAAAACACAGAGGAAAAACTATAAGTAGGATACACGGATGAACGGATACATCAACTGTTGCTACAGGGGAGAGAAAAACAGGCTTTAATGCCTCATTCTCAATCCAGCATTACTTACACGATGGAACATCCTGGAGACATTCAAACATGCCTGTACTCCACTCCTGGCTGGTCCGGGCCATCGACGTATGCTTAGGTTGATCAACCACTGTCGCCATGATGATGTCTAAAAGATTCAAGGGGAAAAAAACTATAAATATATTTCGCTTATATATAACTACCAATGAATGCTCTATGCTTTCAGTTTCTGCATGAGAGACTGTTGAAGAATTGACAGTGTTTTTCAGACAGTTAAAGGTTTGTGTCGATTAAATTCAAACTTTTAACCGCCTTATTCTGATCTAGGTCTAACCACAACAATAAAATATAATATTAGAAGCAACTCTCACAAATAATCTAGTTTGATTTTACAGACTGATCATCACACTGATATTTCAAAATGTTACATTATCTCTAGGAAGAATAAAAATAAAAATATGTTTCATTTAATTGATCAATGCTAGTTATAGGTGACATTTCTCTTGGCATTAGTCAAATGATCCTATCCATAATATTAAGAAAATTACATACAAAAACTTCTTTTTGCATAAAAGTTTGTTGGTGCACTTTTAAACGAGCACCAAATTTATTTATTTTTTCTTTTAATCCAAACATCCAAAAATTTGATATCTCACCTTTTATGCCTGAGCTCTTTTTTGGGTGCCTTGTAGCAGCTGATCTATGCTCTGAATAGTTTTACCTCGAGTCAGAGTAGAAATAAGTGCCAGGACGCCACAGGATTAAACAAACCAGACCCACTGGTTTTTACAGAGCTTTATTTGTCCATCCCATTAAAAATATTTATTTGACCTACTTGTACGAAAAAGTGAAGGTTGGGCTTTGTCACAGTCTTACTCTGATTAGTCTTTTTTTTTATGGACACCTTGAATATATCGTTTTCATCCGGTTAATTTCACACATGGGTACAACTCAGCAGGGCAAATAGTTTCCACACCAGCCATGCAAAGCCAAGCAGTCATGGCTGAACAATTAGACTAACAAAATAAAACCTAAATCATCTTTGTTCAGATGATTGAAAAATACACATCATAAAACTAACTGCATGTCACGTAAACCTTCCAGACCCATTTCAAATAGCTAACAAGCTACAGGACTGAAAGTACTCAGATATTAAAGCAGACAGTTCAGTATGCGGATATCTACAATTATTTGATCAGCATGCCTCGACTTTACACAGCAGAAGCAAAGAAGGTGCACATATATATTAACATCAACAAACCTGCAGTCAGGGAAAGTGAGCAAATTCTCTAATGAGACTCGATTCCAGGATCATGATGGATCATCAACTCCAAATCAACCATAGACGTTGGTGTATTTTGTCAAATGGAAACTTATTTCCTTTTCTTATTGTTTCTTCTTGTTTAGCCCATAGCGTTGCACATGTTAACCATACTGATAGATTTTTCCTTAACCGCCATGTAGCACAATATTTTGACAACTGTCAAAATACTGATCAACCCCGCTGATGCTCTCTCCAGGGACCATTGAAAACTCCACAAGTGAGTGGTGTAACCCAGTGGTCTTGGTACACAAGAAGGATGTAAGCATTCAGTTCTGCATTGATTTCAGGTACCTGAACTCTATATCAATGTTTGACTCATACCCAACACCTAGAATTGATTACCTGTTCGAACACCTGGAGAAAACGAGGGATCCAACCACAATTGATCTGTGCAAGGCAGGGCCAACTTACTGACCAGGCCAGAAAGTTCATGACATTCAGAACCCCATGGGGGCTTTTCCACTTTACAGTATCACAGTTTGGGCTACATGGAGCTCCAGCAACCTTCCCATGTCTGATAGATCAAGTATTGCATAACTGCTCTGAATTTGCTGCTGCTTACTTGGATAATATTGTCATTCACAGTGCCACCTGAGAGGACCATGTTTAACATCTGCACATTGACCTGGACCACAGATCAGTCGCATCAAATGATTATGTCCCCTGTCTTAAACAAGGAAACAGCTCAGATCCTTTTTTGACATTGTATTTTACCTTTGATTTACTCCCCGGTTCTCTAGACCTGACCAGATCTCGCTCCCTGAATCACCTTCAGTGGACTGAGGAAGCAGTGGCAGTGTTTTATGACATCAAACAGTCACTAAGTTAGCAACTAGTTTTGTATGGTCCCAACTTTAATAAATCATTCATACTAGAGACTAATGCTTCAGATTGGGGCCTGGGAGCTGTCCTTCTTCCGGAAACCATGGAAGGCTGTAGTCCATTGGCGTATATCAGCCTGAGTCTTTTTCAATGGGAGATTTGTTATTCCAATCAAGTGTGCTCTGGTATTCTTCCGCTACTATCTAATGGGAAGAGACTTCACCTTGGAAATGGATCAAAAAGCACTCCAGTGGCTTGAAAAGATGAAGGACAAAAATGGAGGAATTACCCGTTGTAAGGCCAGGTTTACAACCATTTTGATTTACTGTCCACCATATACCAGGCAAGGAGAACCTCACTGCAGGCTAACCCTGCATCTGAATCCTTAGTATTTACTACATGCTACGTAGTAACTACTACTCGACTATTGATGTAATAAATACTGCGTAGCAAACAAACGAGTAGTCGGCATGAAATCGGACGTGTGCTCCACCATTTTCCGTGTCCTGTGACCCGGATGTTTACGTTACGTTAGGTCGTCTGTGGTCCCATTAAACATTAACTTATCAACTTAAATGTTTAATTAGTTGTAAAAAAAAATCTATATCACTAAACTTTTACATTTATATTCTGAAATTGCGGCGGTGTCAGTGGTTGACAGTTCCTCAGTAGCCGAGGTCACTCTTCTTCTACGATTTTAGGGCTTCCGCTGCTTACTGTGGCGATAGTACACATCTGGGAACTTAATGCCTACTACTCTAATCCATACTGGAGATTCGGATCCACTACATTGCTTGCATACTCCTTTTTGCATGCTACGTAGCAAGCATAGTAGAGGTATTAGGATGCAGCCTATCTCTCTAAGGGGGGGTTGATGGCAAGCCACACAGGGAAAGATCCATACCTCACCTCTAGCTTGTTTCGCTATAGTTTACTTTCAAGTCACTACTTTATATATATTATTTTTTGTCCAATGCATGGATTCTTAGTTTATTTTCCCATCACAACTTACACTGTTCATATGGCGTCACACATTTTAAGACTACAAGGTCAAAATTATATTTAATGTTGTGTTTATACATTTCTTTCTTTGTTTGAGTTACCTGGGGGTTTGGCTTCTACATCCTGGCTGCCAAAAGGCATGAATAAGGGCTGAGGGTACCTGAAGTACTGCTGACAGCCTCAATAGACTGAACACCATGCTTTGTTGCCTGAGGGGGTTTCTTTGGAGTTTGTTTATTCTGTGTTAGTTTGTTATGTGGCGGCCATTTTGTTTTCCCCTTGTGTGTCACGGGGAGCCTAATGGTACGTTAACACGGCCCCAAACGGCAGCGTCAGCAGCATCAAGATTTCATGTAAGACCGTTGGAGGAGTGGTAGCCGTCTGTGCGGTGCTTTGTTAGCGTTGACTCCGTCAACTTTTCAAGCTTTTCCTGCGTTATAAGCTTCAAAACGCATAACTCTAGCAACGCAGAAATTTAGCTAGTTGAACTTTTGACAGTCTCAACGCTCTTAACAACCAATCAGAGCAACGTACTGTAGTCACGTTGCCCGACGTCAACACTGCCTAGTGTCGTGATTTCATATTTTTTAGGGCTACTTTATATAACAGTCTCGTATTGAATATGTTTATATAATCTTTAGTTAGTATTCAGAAAGTAGAAGTCTGTTTTTATTAGCTTGCATGATAGTAAAGAAATGTTTGGTCAAGTATGGTTTATGGGGGAAAGCTTTTAAGTCGTAAAACTCTAGGCTAAAGTTTATTGCACGTTGTAAAAGTGGGATGCGGAGATAAGAAACAGAGTAGAGAGTAGACAGTCATAAACAGACCGGACGTTTACAGCGATAACTCAGGAAACCTTGAGAATAAACGTTTGGTGTAATAAAATCTAGGGGGAGGAGAATAGACATGTGACTACGTTTTTTGTTCTTCTTTAATAAAAATGGTACACCCCTGTATACGACAGTTCAGTTCAGTTCAACTCAGTTCTGACTGTTCTCCATCTGCAGATGTGTATGAGTGTGAAACAGAAATTCTGTGTCTGTGCATTATTTCACTCTCTGTCTCTCAGCTCTGATTTTATTTTGGAAAAACTCCCGCCGGGGTAAATGTTGGCGCCCCTACACTCTCCGGAAGCGAGTGCCGATCGCATGGGAACTAGGAGCCAACACATGGTGGAGGATGCGTGCTCCGTAATTCGGTCTTAAGTTGTTTCGGAGCTGGGAGAGATTGAGTGTGAGTAGTAAAGTGTGGTATAACTGGTTGATGCGTGTGTTTGTGACATTGCAGTAATTTTGTGTTTTTTCCTTGGAGTTCAACAGAGAATCGGAGAGCGACTGGATTGATCCTTGCTAAATCAGCACCCGGGTGGTTTTGTATCAATCTGGAACAGCGCTAACACCAAATTAATAGGTATTGATTGATCTAACCGTTCTCCGTTTAATGTTGATGTGTTGTTTTTTGGTTAAGGGCCGACCAAAGTGCGGATCGGGCTCGGGGTGGCCGTCCGGCCCAACCAGGACGCTGGTTTGGGACCTCCTTGGCTGGCAAGCGACTTTGGCGGCAGGCAGGGCCTGGGAGCCCTCTGACTGCTAACGGATTACCTTGGAGAGGCTGCGTTTTCTTCCAAAATGCGCGACTGAGCATCGCAAACGGTGGAAGTGAGGCTTTAGGGTCCAGTTGTTGGTCGGCCCGGTTTGAGGTTAGTGTTTGATAAATATTGTAAAATTACTGTACTTGTTTTTGGTGTGATTGTGGGTGTGCTTGGACGGAGTGGAGGCTACGGAAGAAAGCTACTAGGTAGCTTTTTGCACACCGGCCTCATATAAACTCCTCATTTAGGGGAACTAACTGACTGAATCTAAAACCATAATTCCTCTGCGAATTTTAAACGCCTAGTCGATGCCCTCGTTTTCTGTTTGTGCAGATTGCGTAGAAGCTTGGCATTGTAGAGGAATAATGGGAACTATCATTTTCGGTTAAGTTAAAGTACCATCATATGTAGCTTGCAGCTAACATACAGTGTGTGTGAGTCTCGCCTGGAATAAAGGCGTTCAACCTTGTACACTTACGTAAACACGTCTAAAGCATTGTTTAACACATATATACGACTATTGTTATGGATAACTGGTAGTAAACTCTTTAAAATATATATATAAAATAACTTTATTGTAAAGAAGCGGCACCGTTTTGTTCAGATTGAGCTGGGGTGCTCATGCTTACAGCTACATTCTGGTAGCCTAGCTTCCGACCGGTATTTGTTTGACACGGTTAAACAGCTATTCGAGTTTTTTGGAGACGAAGTGTGGTTCTGCTGGAGGCATTTTGTTTTTGTCTTTGGTTGGTTTACTCATGAGTACAGTTTGTTCGGTTTAACATTGTAGTGAAGAATTAGCCGTCTTTGTCCCGGTTGTTTTTTTTTCCGTTCCGCGTGGTGACCCGGAAGTTCTATTGTCTTTGACTTGGTCCGCTAATTCGGTCGACTTCTTTTTTTGTAAAAACGATCTATGATTGTGTTACAAAGCTAGTTTTACAGATATTTTTTCGGTTTGTTTTAATGATAGCTGAGACTGCTTTTATATTGGGAGAATTCTATTTCTTTGTGTGATTCGTGGAAGTGTCCGTCGCGGGTTTTGCCGCCGGCCGGACTTCATTAAAATTCTTTGTGTTTTACACAAAACAGCTGATATCTCAGTATATAAGTAAATTAATGAGAAAATAAAAAGTTCGTTATAAACCTTTTTAGATTTCCTTCGTTTCGGCTTTGCATAAATCATTATTAAGGTTAATGTTATGTGACTAAAATAATACATAAACCACTTCCCTATAAAGAATAAAAATAAATAGGTTAAATAAAATACTGCCTGTCTTTACTATTAACTGCATTAATATTGGGATAAATTTGGCCTACTAATTGATAGTTTTTCAATTAAAACAAATAATTTACAGAGTTATTACAAATTGCCTACTTCAATTTTAATCCATTTTTGGATTTTGTTTTAAACTTTCAATGGCAGCCGAATATAAATTGCTTCCTGCTCCACAGGAGTGGCGCACGTTAGGTGCCCAATTGTTAATAGGCATTACAAGGCTATATTCTGTTTTGGTTAGTGGGACCAGTACAAAATGTAAGAAGCAGTTCCAGGCCAAGATGACGCCCAGGTGGGCTCGTGGGGATGAGAAGAGACAGTTGTTAAACTTTGTTAAAAGAAAAACAGAACAGGAGACTGATAAATTGTTTTTGGCATACAATAGTAGATTAATGGAGAAAATAGAGCAGCACGAATACAGGTTAAATAAAGTTCAACAACAGATGGATGAGGTCCTTCAGGAACAGGACAGATTAACATCTTTGGTGCGAGGGCAGGCTGCTGACCTTCGGGGGAGTACCAGCCCCACTAAACGTGATGAATGTGCAACAGTTGGACAAGTTAACGACGTACAGACGTTGAGAGTTGACCAGGGCGAGGGGGTTTATCAGAATACCAGAACTCATGGGGGCCCTGATTTAATGCTTCCTGTAGTGGGAGCTTCAGATGGTTCAGGAATTTACAAACCATCGGAGAGACACATAACACATTATTTACAAGAAGCTCAAGATTCTGCTGAGAAGAATATGAAACTGGAGACTGCTTTCCTGAAGCTCCAATTAAAAGAGGCTCAGAATAAATTGAGTGACTTATATCAGTCAATAAAAGTGAAGCAGATGGTGGCTAAAGCAGCGCCGACTGTTGGATCAGCTACAGTGTTGCCTTCCTTTCCTGTAATGTATGCTGCAGCCGCACCGAATCAGCCATTTGCTGCTCCTTATCAGACATGGCGCTCTCGGGGACGGTCACGTGGAAGGGCCAGGTTTGGTGGTAATGGAGGCCTGGGAAGAGGGCAGCCAGGTGCTGACGGTTGTCGGAGGTGTGGCTCAATTGAGCACTGGGTGAAGGACTGTCCACATCCACGAGGGGGCGCTATTCCTCCCGGTCAGCCACCTTCACATTTTGCTCCGAATCAGCATATGGTTCCTCCCTACTATCAAGGAGGACAGGGGGGGCCTCAGTTTTGACAGTGCCCGCAGAGTAACTTGGTGAGCAGGACTAATGGGGATCCAATGCTCACAATGGACATATATGGACATTCATTGCCATTCTTAGTGGACACTGGTGCTACTTTCAGCACGCTGGACAGAGTTTTACCAGACGTCAATTTTTCTGGGAACACAGTGTCTGTGATGGGCATCTCTGGGGCTCCGATGATTCTCCCTGTCACTCAACCATTGCCTGTTGCGGTGGGAGGTCCAAGACTATCACATCCTTTTGTCATTGCTCAAACCACTCCTGTCAACTTGTTAGGCAGAGATCTGCTTATCAAACTGGGTGCTACTATCCTGTGTACCCCTGATGGACTTATGGTGACTTTTCCGAATGGACATACACATTGCTGTGTCACCATGAGTGGTCAATTTTTGCTGAAAGATGACACTTCACAAGTGGCTGATATTTTCTGGGCCAGATTGACTACGATGTCTGCACGTGAATCTTCTGCGGCTGAATTTCTGAGATGCTGGAAGCCGTGGCTGCTTGAACTCCAGCCTTTTGTTCCGCCGCCTGACCCATTACATGTTACCTTCCTATATGAGAGGGGCGATCCTACTTTGTATCAGGAAAAATTTGAAACAGAACTTGAAGGACAAACTTGGTCTGTGGCTTCGGGTCCATGCTTTGTGGGGAAGGAGGGTGTTGCACTGTTTGCTGATCTGACTTCAGAGCAGCATAAATGGTATATGATGGAAGCTGAAGCGCTTCCTCACATATCGCTATTGTTGCATCCAAAACATCAAGCTAAAGCTTTGGGGGGAATTAATAATAATTTAGTTGCATTTAAAGATTGCGGATTCCGACCCAATACCTTCGGATCTCTTTTTTCTTCCTTCTTCTCAATGTACAAAATAGACTCCAGTCTCATCAGAGCACTACATTTTTTGGACATTTTTTGCAGCTTCTAGAAATAGATATATTCATGTTAGATCATCCCTGAATGCAGTGGAGGCATTAAACTCGGCCTAATCTTTGTGTCAAGTCCCAACTGTGTTGTCCTAAGTGCAAAAAACAACCCATCACATTCTAGAAGTAAAATATCTGATCCAATTTAGCGTCCGCATATCCACATAACCCTCTTGGCTGAAGAAGTGATTGCAGACACTTATATTATTATATATTCTTGCCCCGTATTCAGTACCATCAATTCTCCATTAACTCTGGCCTAATCTTCCTGTATGAACAACAAGTACTGTATATACAGAGAAAAACACATGTGTCATACACTCAGATGAAGCGTAATCTTTGTTTTTGGTGGCATCCTTTCCTGCCACATATGGTTAAGCGTTTTTTGAGTGAATGTGTGGTGTGTGGTCAATTTAATCCTAAGCCTACTATCGAGCCAGAAATGGGAGCCTTCCAGGACTTGTGCAGGCCTGGCGAGGAGATCGTGATCGATTGTACAGATATAGGGACACCTGTTAGGGGTTTCCGATACCTGTTAGTGATTATTGATTCATTGACCTCATGCTTTTCTGCTTTTCCTGCTGGACGGGAGACTTCTCAAACGGTGGTGAAATCTTTGATTAACCACTGGATTCCGTGCCATGGCTTTCCGACTAAGGTCAGGTCTGACAATGGCACACATTTTAAAAATAAACATCTCCGGCAGGTTGAGGGACAGATGGGAATAACCCACAAGTTCGGCACTGTTTATCATCCGCAATCGCAAGGTGTTGTCGAGCGTTCTAATTCTACTTTA
This sequence comes from Apricaphanius iberus, assembly GCA_028564705.1. NCBI lineage: Eukaryota > Metazoa > Chordata > Actinopteri > Cyprinodontiformes > Aphaniidae > Apricaphanius > Apricaphanius iberus. Next base: position 3,340 of record JAPXFQ010002679.1, on the reverse strand, counting down.
AAGTTGAAGCTGGCAAAGATTTCAGCTCAGACGGGGCTTAATTGGCTGGATGCTCTCCCTATTGCTCTGATGGCCATCAGATCATCTGTCTGTAGGACGAAAGGTCTTACTCCTTATGAGATGTTTACAGGCAGGATCTTCCCTGGTCCTTGGGCTGGCAGAGAACCACAGGTTTCGCCCCATCCTGATCCTGATCCAGATCCTCGAGGTGATCATCAGCAGCTGAAGGGCCTGGTCTCCTCCTTCCTTCCGGCTCCCCGTGACGTGCAGGGACCTGCGGCGTCTGCTTCCGAGGCTGGACGAGTTTGGCTGAAGGTGTATAAGAGAAAGTGGCAGGAGCCCCGCTGGTCTGGCCCGTTCCAGGTTGCTGCTCGTACAACTCACGCTGTCCAGCTGCGTGGGAAAGGTTCTACTTGGTTTCACTGGTCCCAGTGTGCTCCTGCCCCCGACCCCCCCTCCTGTCCTCACTCATCTTGCAGACAGCTCTCCACAATATTAGGAATCTTCTCTGCAAGGGTGGTCGGTTTTTCTGACTAGGCAGTAATCGCGACGTCCGAAGCCAGGTAGGCATCTTGGCACCACCCAAAATTGTTCAGGTTCTGCCTGTGTCATTCTGTGATCTTTAGTGCCAAAATTGGCGAGATTACAAATTTATGGGCTTTGCTTTAATAATCTCAGAGGGGTTTACAGAAAATAGAAAGATCGCAAACGATCCTAACACATTACACACAGGTTTTGAGACCACTTCACAAGTCGTGAAGAAGCCAGGAGGCGGGCCAGTCTGTAGTATTTGTGTTGATTGGTGGAAAATGTTCAGTTAATGAAGTAGCTGGCATTTCATTGAGGGCGATCTGAAAAAAATTGGAAGAAATAAAGAGCCCACACTACTGAATCGTCTCACCACTTGCAGCCGCTTGGTGACGGAGGAATAAACAAGAATAAAGACTAAAAAATATAATAATAAAGACTGAACATTTATTAATCATTTTTCTGTTTTTTTTTACAGGTTGTTTAACCAATTTTTTTATTCTACAGGTGCAGATTGTTAGACACTGCCTAAGAGGGTGTCAAAGACTTTTTAAGTAGTAAATTTGTAGGATTTTGTCATAATACTCAGTTTTTACGGTTTTATAAAAGTTTTTATTAATACGCTAAAACATTTTAATGGGTGTTTAAATCATAATTAGGTTGACTTGATTACTAAATCTTGGTTTCAATTATCTTTTTTGATGATATGGTTTTCTGTCAATGTTTTTTAGGTTGTGACAATTGCTAGAGTTTGCCTTGTACTAAAAGAATATTGAATTGGGTTAAAACGATAAAAAAGAAATTAATAAAATAAAAATAATTGCTTAAAGGTAAAGATAAAGAAAAACAGACACCCTTCCTTGGTTAAAATAAACATAGGATCACACCACTAACAGAAAGTATGCATCTTTGGGAAAATAAGAAGGTGCTGTGCACCACAGGTATTTGCATAATGTTATTGGTCAAGATTATCTTTTACTGTTGTGGTGAATGGCCCTATAATAGTTCTGCAAATCAAACACAGGTTGAAGTTCACTCAATTAGACCGAGAAGAAACTTAATGGCTAAATCAACTCCCTATTCACTGTGTGGCTCTTCCGCCGCACATCGTGGATTTTCTCAATTTTGCATACCAAAAGGACGATCCACAGTGATTACTATTCCCTTTGAAAAACATGTAGAATATAATTGAGAAGCAAGCAAAGTGAAAGTATTAAAAATAGATAAAACCCTACCCCTTGTGTACGTAACTAAATGACAAAGAAGTTCTACATGTTCCACTTTAATTGCCTGTATCGCCCGTGGATATGGACTGAGAAGGAACACTAAAACCCTTTAATAAACACAAGCTGAAGCCAACATATGCGTCCCTTTTGGTTAAATTGGAGTAATGATGCAGATAAACTACTTCTGTACTGTGTAATTTAACTAAAGGAGGGCTCCTCCCTTAAAATGAATCGAGAATTGGCAAGTTGTACTCTGCTTTATTAAATGGGTTTATAAAAGGGGAAAAGATGTTCAATTTCCTATTATAATCTGTCAAGATTCTCGGAATGCTTCCACCTCGGTAAGTCAAAATCAGGCCTCAGCAGCAAGAGGTAGTGTAATTAAAGAAGAACCATCTGTGGACGATTACTTTGAAATGATGACAGGTGTGGGTGGCTCCACTAATAATTGGTTGCTTATGGTAGAACAAGCAGGACCAGAGGCGAGGCGGGATTGTGTTGTGTGCATGGGAGCCAGACCTATTCTCAAGGTGGTCCCTGCACCTGTTGAGCTCAACACAACTTGTCTGGTTTCCCTGCTGACTAGTGTAAATCCAGTAAAAGATTGTAGTAACTGGGAGAAATTATTCCCTATAGCTGATAACAGAGCTACCCCACCTTTCTTTGATAGTAATGTTGCTCCAAATAATTTTACTTGTTTCAAAAATGATAAGCCTGGAAATAAAGTAGTGGGTTCAGTCAACATCACGTATTGCAATTCAATCCAAAACTCTGGCAATGTCAATAATTGTTTCATTAGCAGTATTTGTGTCGACTATGGTGTTATGTGGATGTTGTTGTATTCCATGTATACGTTCATTATTCATAAAATGCATTGACAAAGGGTTTGGTATAATAAGCAAAAGGTCAATATCTTTTAATCCCTGCACTTGGAGCCTGGAAGAGATTACATGAGAAAAGGGTCAATCTTATTTGAAAAAAGATTGAAATGAGTGAGGTCGGTGTTTTTCATATTTTTAGGCTACTTTATATAACATCTCGTATTAACTATAAGGTTAGTAGATAATAATAATATAGTTAGTTATTCAGAAAGTATGAAGTCTTCTGTTTTTAATTACTTTGCAAATAATATTAAAGAAATTTTTGTCAAATATGGTTTATGGGGGTAACTTTTCAGTCGTAAAACTCTACTAAAGTTTATTGCACGTTTGTAAAAAGTGGATGCGGAGATAAAAACAGAGTAAGCGTAAACCGTCGATAAACAGACCGGGGACAGTTTTAGCAGGATATAACGAACAGAAACCTTGAGAATAAACGTTTGGTGTAATAAAATCTAGGGGGAGGAGAATAGACATGTGACTATGTGCTTTGTTCTTCTTTAATAAAAATGGTACACCCCTGTACACGACAGTTCAGTTCAGATCAACTCAGTTCTGACTGTTCTCCATCTGCAGATGTGTATGAGTGTGAAACAGAAATTCTGTGTCTGTGCATTATTTAACTCTCTGTCTCTCAGCTCTGATTTTATTTTGGAAAACTTCCCGCCGGGGGAAATGTTGGCGCCCCCACACTCTCCGGAAGCGAGT